>JBBELK010000082.1:1800000-1962719 GCA_037783545.1 Henricia sp. BOLD:AAB3569 | reverse complement strand
AAAAACATAAAATATAAAAAATTAAAAAATAAAAGCCCTAAACGCACTTTCGAATTGCAATTAGAAACATCTTGGGAATTTACGACAAGGAACATCAATATCCTTAGGTCAATTTAGTGCAGATCGCTCGTCGTTCGCTGCACTTCCTTCAGAAATACCGAGTAAAAAATCGAAAATGAAAATGTCAAATGGGATTTCATTCTGACGGTCCGTGTCCCCTTGAATTTAATTGCGATTGCAGACATTAAATGATAGTTGCATTAATGAGTCCATGTCTGGTCTTAATTTGATATGGAATGACGTCATAGTTTACGGATCAAATAGAGAGATGTCTTAAAAGCTTCGGTGAAAAAGGTGACATTTATACTTTAATCCCACAGGTGGAGGTTGTCTGGGGTTATAGCATTTACAATATTATTACCTTCGGGGTTATTATGTTCTTTGTGTTTGGTAAGAAAAAAATATCTGATCCGTAGGCATATCTTCTTTTATTATGACGTGTTCGTCAGTTGTTTTTCTTTAAAGGCATTTTATAATAATGTTTTATGAATCATGGAACAAGGGCCGACATTGCATGTCTAAAGAAGAATGTTGGTTATTCAGGAAGCCTTTAAAGCATATTATACGTCATTTGTAGTGACCAAAAAATGTTACTTAACGAGTTGACAGCAATGGTAAACAAACGCATTTTCCCCGTATAAAATGGTACCTTGTGAAAAATTACCAAGTAAAAATATATCGTTTGCAAACGATATATTAACCTCTCATTTAACACAAAAACAATGCATTTTTAAAGGTATATGGCCTACATTCTGAAGCATTACTGCGTCTATGTGGCTGATTCTTTTTCTTGAGTTATGTAATGTTGTTGTTTGGTAATTCGTAAAAATCTGCAAATTATGGAATAGGCCTTAAAAATCTTTGCATAAATACTTTTATTCCTGAAAAATGACGTGTCATTCCAGAATAAGAATCTGCGGAAAATTATATGCACATGGGGAACATCGAAAATCCGAACTCCCTTATTTTATGTATTTATATATCATAGTTTCATTATAGGTTTTCTCGCTCGAATTCATCAGAAATGCATCATATTTCGTATTGGGGTGATTTTGATCAGGACGCAATTTCCCTGGTTCTTATTCATTTGCACGTTATTCAGTTGTTAGCTAAGACATTTTCGATTAGAATTTGCATAATTCAAATACAAAGCATCAAATCTTCATTATGAATTTAGCACAAGCTCGGGGCTTGGGCGAATTTGAATGATTTTCGCTGGCATTTTTAAAATATTGATGTGCGTATAGTTTTAAATTTGAATGCGGAATTTTCCCGATTGCGTGCTCGAAAAACCAAACTGAATGCTCTCTTTAAATAATTGAAGGATGATCCCAAACTGCATTCAAATTTGCGCTGAAACGAATGCATCTGAAACTAACTTGGGAAGTACTTTGTTAAAACTGAACGAGAAAACCAGTATATATTATTTAATTTTTATTTGTTTATTGTTGTTACTTATTGTTTATTTATTCTTTATAATTAATTATTTTGAATGCCATGTCATTCAACGATAAGCCTAATCGTTATCGATATTATCTATGAACGTTTTCACAACTGTTGATATTACATGTCAGAATATAGCCATTTGCACATGAGGTCATGACGGGGGCAGTTTTTCATATTTTAATGGATGTGACAATAGATTCACAAAGTGCCATACTCGGTGGAAAGCGTCTACGTATGATGAGTGATGAAACAAAATAAATTCCGAGAACATAGTACAGTTTTCAAACAACCGTGCTCTACGTGGACCCGAAGTAAGTGCCAGAATATTTCCTCCCTGGAGTGTGAGATGAATTTCAGTTCAATGTCGTTGTGAAGGTGGTGAAAAGAACGACAGTGCATGGATATTATTGTCTCCGCCCGCTTCTCAAAAATGAAAGTGAACCCTAATTGCTTTCGATTCGCGCCAACAAAAATTGCAGTGTCGGCCGGCGGTCAATTTGAAGTCATATCTTAATTGCTGTTACCATGGTGACGTCATGCTCTGCAGCTCACAGCCATGGCGACGGCTGAAATGAAAACGAAAACTCCCATACAACCTTGAGCAGAAGGCTAAGGGCCCCTCGGGCGAGCAGCAAAAATCGAAGATGGGCTAGAAATGAAAACAAGACTCGAACGTGGTTCGAAAAATCTTGATATTTCGTCTGATGACACAGCTGCGTGTGACATTTATGTTTTTGTTGTCTTTCTCGAGGCCAGTTTATAGGGACCTGAAGGAGTTTTAAGATCACATTTTGAGCGCCCGCCCCCCCCATTTTTTTTCCCACGGGTGTTGAAATGTTGATACTATTATCATCTGTCATATTTGTCTCATTACCATTCTGAAATTTTGCGCTATCAATCCGTATATTTTAAAGGATATCGTCAAGAAAACCACCGATGTTTTGTAATTAACTAATTTATCTGGTTCCATAAAGCAGTGCAGTGATTACACCAACCCTTTCCACATCCAAATTGAAGATTGAAAATTTTCTGTTTTGTTCCCATTTTGGATAGCGTGTTTATGAAGTATTTTATATGATTTAGAGCGAAATCTATTTTCTAGAAAAATCTGAAAAGCTCCTTTAATGGAATTAATACCAAGTTGGAAAATAATTATACACATTTCTAACACAATCATTCGAAATCTGGAAGAGCCGTTTTGGAAATGAAATGGTGCACACAAGACATTTAATGAAACATGTTAGAAATAACTGACAGTTATGCACAGGGCGCGTATTTCAATTTTTGTTATTTTGAAACGTCCCTGATCTTTTACCGGTCGGGGTTTTCGATAAAGACTCCTTAATTCAAGAAAAGCCTTCAATTCATTGCAATATGCTGATTTAAGCAAACAGAATGGCTTACACAGCAAAGGTTTTAATCGATTCGTTATTGATCGATTCTTTTGAAACTCGAGACCCAAATCGGTCGGACAATGTTTACCATGGAATTTGATAGATGGTGAGGTAACGAGGTGTAACTTGCTTCGTTTTTTACTTTATCGAATCAGCTCAATCAAACTAAAAACGATAGGCCCTGATTATTTTATACTTTGGCCGATTTCTCGTTGATTGAGGAGATTGTTACCGTTTTTACGCAGCCATATGTATACAGACGCTTCTAGAGGACATCCACAATTTGCAAATAATTATTGACAGCTTTGATAGGCTTCTTGTATACCCATAGAAATCTCGCCCACGGTTTTACGGTTACGGAAATGTCCGAAATTTTCCGAACTAATTTCACTAAGTATTTTAATGTTCCCTTCAGCGTTCGCTATATATACACTAATGAATTGAATTATAACGAAGGGATAACACTTGTTTTAAGTTATCGTCGAATGTAATCAAAAATATTACCGATGTATTGCCCGGTGCATAAACCTTCATGAGAATCGGAGAATCTTATTTTCAACGTCGGCAACCCAATTCATTCTGATGATAAACTCTGCAACTAATGCAACTATGTGCTGCGCCATATTTGAAATGTTGAAAGGGATGATGACGTCAACCATGTAACGATTGCATAGATGACGTCAAGATTGATGCCTTGTTTCCCGACTCCCATACGCCGTGAAGTATGTAAAAATCTGTTGTGTCCCGACTCACGCCCTCTCATTGCAAGTCCGAGCGCCGAACTGCAAAAGATGGCGACTTACATGAATCGTACAGAATTAGGCAACCCTTTGCAAGTGTTTTCCCTTAATTCCTTTAAAATCCTAAATTATGCCCTACCTTGTTGTCAACCTGCGTGTCAATTAGCTTTTTGCGCGTAACATTTGCACTATATGACTGGCACCCGACGTCTTTACCTGGAGGCGCAGTTACATTAGAACATTTACATACTGTGCATACAACAGTTGCTACGTGGTGCACGCCCATGCCCAGCAACCAATAGTCTGGATGCTTTGTGCCTTTCTCACCTACCGTAGACACGGCATAGATTCTGTACTTCACACTTGCCGCGTGCACCAGGTCACATTACATAGCAACAAATATTTAGTCTGGTAATGTCGATACTAAGTATGCATATGAAGGGAAGTAAGCCTATACATCGGACGCTATTCATGTGAAACGCGCAAAAGCCTTTTGCGTGTATCCACTTGACCAGACTAAATTTGTGTTACTATGTGGTGCACGCGGCCTGTGTGAAGTACAGAATTAATACCGTATTCATCGCAGGAGGGAATGGCTCAAAGCAACTAGACTGTTGGTTGCATGACAATGGCGTGCACCACGTAGCAATAACAGCGCAGTACGTATATGTGACTTTCTAAACTTCGGGGTGTCAGCCATTATGAAATTATTTGGCTATATAGGCCTACGTCTTGAGATTACATATGAATCTATGCAAAGTCTATAATTGGCGTCTTCCATTGAGTGACTCGTGGGCAATTTCAAGGCGTAGCCATTATGCGCAGCCATTCTGTGCCATTTCGCAATACGGGCGAAATTGGCAAATTTCGCATCGTGCAACCGACCATTAGCTGTCTCCCGCCCACGCCGTAATTTGCGAATAGCCATAATGGCACAATTTCCCGGAAAATTTCTCAGCCTTTAGAAGTAGTGATGGATGGGCGTGGCATGGAAAAATATCTGTATGCATTACTCATCAGCCACTATATTCATTTTCTTTCGCGCAACTCCCTCCCATTTATTCCAAAAAGCAGCTCAAATCCATAATACATATGATCTTTTTTTACACCCGCTCACGGTAAAAGGAGCTTATTCAGATTATTTCGATCATATAAAATACCTCTCTAAAACAGCGGCGCAGCCAAAATTTGTTTCACTGGGGGGAGTGCACAGGGGGCGCATTGCTTTTTGGTGAGGGGATACCGGGACCAGGGGCCAGTGGCGTACCGAAGCAATGCGAGTGCCGAACACCCCCATTCATGAGAAAACTGAGCAAACTATTTGAATCTCCAAAGATCGCCTCTAGGCGATATTTGGAGCCATTCATTCGTGCACAAAAATCATGATTGGACTTTCATGTTTTCTAGAGTATTACTGCATCTATATCTATGTGGCTGAAATTTCTACAAGGTAGTTTTCTCGACATATAGGCTTTCAATTACCAGTTCAAATAACAGTTTACCGACCATGTAGGCCTATAGGGGGCCTATAGGGTGCACACAAGTAAATAGGGCTCCCATAGAAACCAATGCTAAATGCCCAATTTTCAAAAATCATTTAAAAATACTCACAACTCTCTCAGCTTCTCAGGAAAACAACCAGAATACTCACTGATTTCTCATCTTTTTAATTCTGTTCAATTTTATGGGGGTAATCCGTCACTTTTATCCCCTAATTTCCACTTGAAACAAAACTAAGCCTACAACAGTGAAACTTGCTAATCAGACCTGCATCCATTTTGGAACAAAGGCACATACGCTACTGGGCAAAATAGGGCCACTTTTAGCAGCTACAGTGTCCAAAATGTTTGTAGTTGAAAGAAAAAATACCCCACATCGCGGCGATAGTCATATTCTACACAAGACCACACTCGTTCAGCTCGCAATTCTCTCTAATATAAAAGAATTTGAGGGCATACAAAATATTCATGAGCTCGGCGCACAGATCTTGCCTATTTACTTGGGTGCACCCCTATACTACCTTTAAGTGAATTGTAAATAATGTGTGTGCATACGCATATGTTTCACAAACCCAAGGAACCAGTCTAGTTTATCTTATTTTAGTGGCATCTGGTATTTTTTATTTTTTATTTTAGTTTTAATTATTAACAATTTTCTTTTGTGTTTGATCGGTTCATTTGAATATTATACAGGTGTTGACGCAAAGTCCTGTTTACATTTTTATAAACTGATAAAGAACATTTATTAGAAAACGAAATGGTTGTTTCCAATGGGGGAAAACAGTATCACGCGACAGCGTCATTAATTTTTTTTTTTTACACATTTTTTGTTTACAGAGCCACGTTGTAAATTTACAGCATTTCTAATTTTAAATATTTGGTCAATGTTGTTGTTAATTTCCCTATTAACGGAAAATGGTTACTTGTTTGATAGCATATGTTGTCAATTTTGATTATTCTTTGGTGAAAATACGTGGTTTGTTTCTATATACCAAAAAAAGTGATGTTTCATCAAGTATCGCTTGTTATAGACACGGTCATTTTCTTCCAAATATTTAAAAGTTCTATATATTTGTTTCGAAATTATATCTTAAAACCGTAAAGAGATTTTACAAACATGATCTAAAATTCAAATCCGACTCAAAATATACATATTTAGCTTTTCTGGTGACGCTCTGCTGCAGTTTTGATGCAAAAGTACAGATAATTTTTGTAGCGTGCTGCGTTTTGTTGAGTGTTGCGTGCGTTACCATGGGTACGCATGCCATTTTGCTGTTTTTGTACAAGAAAAATTATTATTAGCAGCATAAAGATGAAATCATTTCTATGTATTTGTAAAGTTATTAATTGCATTTCTGGTAAGAAAATGGCATTTACCGTAGATTTGCCCTTTTCCCCCCACTACGAATTATAATGCCATTATTCCTTGAGAAACCGGATGCATAAAAAAATCAATAATTACAGAGATGCTATTTTCAGCGCCTCTTGCCGCGTATTTATTGCTGCAGTAATTTAACCAATTCCTGCATAAATTATGCAGGAATTAGACAATTACGGCCTAGCCAATTTGACCAAAAGCATCAAATTCCCAAGAGATTGCTGCTAGCGAATGAAGATTAACGGGCTCAATATTGGCGCCAATTCCGTAGACATGCTCAGCATTTTGCCTTTTGTCGATTCGGCCTTTGGTCTCAGTCGTGAAAGGCGGGATACTCTGGGTTTTTTCTATGGAATTAATAGTGTCGGATGAAAGACATTTCCGCGGGAAAATATGGTTTTTATGGAAATTTCTGGCCGCCAAATTACCATGAGCCTTTTTCTCTTGAGAAAAATTATTGGACCACCATAATACGCCTTGAACTATTTATACAATGACTCCTCTTCGAAGGAACCGGGCTTATATGATTATCATATTTGTAAGCTGTTATTAAACTCAGGAGGCTTATACATGACATCAAATAATGCTATCAGACTTCCCATAACAAAGTGTATGTATTTATTTTTGTTGTCAGTTTGTAGGTCGTCCAATATTTTCCCCCAAAGGCTGTAATTTGACGGAATCATTCCGTTTTGTTCTGTCTGTGAGACGGGAATTTTATTTGTGGTGAATATTTAATCAAATCACGTCCATTTTCTAATTTTTTTTAAAGTTTCCTCTTTGTTTTATTTTAAGATGTAATTTCCTATATTTTTTATCGACTTTGCCTCTGGACAATTCTAACCTATCTTTCAATCACATTCTGTCAATAGGCCTACTATCTTATAATCAGATTCGTTTCTGGCGCGTCTTTCTATAAAGCCCACGTGAAGCCGGTTCACGTGTATGTGTCTTTCTATTGGGGAGCCCAAGGGTTTGTGTGACATTTTCATCATGTATTTGTAAAACTGGCTTAGGACTATGTTACAATTTATTTATGGAAATTCCCGTTAAGGTTTTATACACCAATCCGGTAACTAAGATCTCCTCCCTGCATATCCGCCATAGCTGGGGGCGTCCAGTGCATGGGCTGTGCGTTTTGTGTTGCTGTTAGAACGAAAAGCGCTCATCCATTATACAAACGAGCCTCCTTCGCGTATACGCGACGCGCCCGCCTTTGCGTACACGCGACGCGCCCGCCTTCGCATACACAACCCTACAAAGACGCGCAACTTGTTCGAAGTAAACAAATGCAGCTTCAGCAACAACAAAAACATACAGTTCATTCAGTGGAAGCCCCCCAGCTATGGCGGCTGTACAGGGAAGAAGACCTTATTACCGGATTGGTGTATAGTGTAGAATTTTTAAATGCGAAGGGTTATTCCTTGTTAGGCTCACGTGATAGCCAATCCCATTTAGTAAAGAACAACTGCAATACCATGTTTTGAAATCACCAGTTGGCTTTATTTAATTGGTAGGACGTCTGCGCATTAAGCAGAAGGTCCGCGGTTCGAATCCCAGTATAGAGCCAAGGTTTTTGTTTCACTGCATCATATTTCTCAAACTCATTGACATTTTTCCATGCACATTTGTATGTAATTTACAAACAGTTACACGTGTTTTTGTGTCAGTTTTGGTAATTTTCGATAGAATTGTGTAACGACGGAAAGGGGACACCGGGGTATTTTTTCAACTCCCATGTACGATTACATTTCAGGTCTTTTTTTTACCATAACTTTTGGTTTTACCCACCCAGTGTATTTCATTTTGGGTGGTCGGGTTATTTGGCGTAGTGGTTCTTTCTTCGCCTTTCACCTCTGGCGTCCTAGGTTCGATTCCTGGACGTGTATGTGGATTGGGTTTGCAGTCCCAACTCGGCCGCTTGGGTTTTCCTCAGGAGATTTCCTTCAGGGGTTTCCTCACACTTCTAAAACTGTATCTCCTTCTTCGTCATCGCAAGTTGATAATAATATAGTTAAATCTAACACCGTATAGGGCCTATAGTTGATGGCATAAAGAACCTTATAGTTGCCGAAGATGCCATAACATTTTCAACAACTACAACTATTTACATTATGAGCAAAGTTTCAATAAAGTTTCAAAATGTCGTAATTGCATCTAAAAGATCTTTCAAGTTGTTGAATCGTTCTCGCCATGTTTTGGGTAACGTTTTTGGGAAGCCTGGGCTGCGTTCCAAACACGCGAACATTGCAAACGTTTGCATCGTTCGCCAACAACTGGTACCCGACTTTTCATAGACTAGTGCACAAAAGCACTACATAACCAGTGGCGAACGTTGGCAACGTTCGCGTGTTTGGAACGCAGCTCTGGTTTCCATATAATCGTAACGCGCACACGCAGACTAGACGTAAACAGTTACTACAACGCAAACACTGACGGTGCCGATGTCTGCGTTTAATACTGTTTGCGTTGCTAGTTAATTGCGGCACTCTCTGCATGCGTTTGTTGCGATGATATGAAAACCGGGCTTAAGACTTTATATGAAGTCTTTACAACCATATACCTACGCGTGTACGTATGTGTGTGTTTATTTCTAACTTTCTGAGAAATAAATAAAAACAGGACCTGAATTGCATCTGGACTTGAAGCCAGTCTACTCGGACTCACGTTGGCGTAATTTTATGCGTCCCTGGATGAAATTCCAGCTGATAGAGAATGGCGGTGGGAAAACAAAAAAAATATAATCACTAACGGCAAGTGCCTAATTTCAAAGAGTACATGATTGGTAAATTGTTAAAAACGGCGTGTAGATGCACAGTAGAAAACTTTAAAAATGCATGCACCGTTTTTGTGCATGCATGCATAAATGGGAGCAGACAACGTTTCTATAGGGGCGTTCGAGACGTTTACACTGGGTAACGGGGATTTACACCGGGGGAGGCCCCCAGAAGATGCAAAACGAACGACACAGGGTCTCGCTTTGAATTCTGGGAACACGTGGTCAAAGGTTGTTGCCGGGTGGGTCTTTATAAACGTCGTTATCGTTTGACGCAGGATGAAAAATGAAGCCGGCGCCACGCAAAAATAGTAGCCCTAAAGTACCGAAATAAACTTCGTCAATGCCCACAGACATCTACTGATTCAAAATGTATTTACAGCCCTATTCCCTCCTATTTTGTGTCATAAATAAGTGTTTTTCTTCGTACTCACGTCGCGATTCCAAACTGTTCGCTATGTTTTACTACTCGCGGTTACTATGTGACGTCATTACACCTTGCTTTACACCACAGACCCGCCTGCGAGGTCGGGTAGTGGTGGCTGCCACCGGGGCAGACTGGTGTAGCACGTGATGGCTAAAAGAACGCTCCGGTGTAAGTTGGTGTTACCCGGTGTCAGCATCTCGAACGCCCCTTATAAAACAAATCACTTCTAGTTGGCAATTTTTCCACAAAGGCACCATTTTACACGGAAACAAAATCATGTGGTGTTTGTTGCCATTGCTATAACACTTTCAGTCGTTTTGTTTAGTTTTGTTTGTTTGCTTGTTTTTCTTGTCAACTCGTAAAGTAAAATTTTGTGTAAAGTGAAATGTTCGCTTTAAGATTTTTCCGTCTGCATAAAAAAAGCATGCAGCTGCAGTATATACCGTTGGCTTTGAGTAATCGCTTGGACGATTATTTCCCGCCCAAAGCACTTCTTGGGATTGCTATTACAAATGTCACTTGCCAATCAACTTCGGCCGTGTCTTTTTTCCCGATCATTTTTCATTTTCCCCCGCAAAAGGTTGCTACACCATGTATATATCTCATGTTCCTATCAAGCTCCCTTCCGTACATAAATTATGTTCCCACCATTGAAATCGATCGATTGAAGAAGCTCAGCCTCTCGGGAAATGCTGCTAGATCTATAGCACTTCCAACTCCCCCTCCTTCCGCCCCCAAAAATTGTGTAATTTATCTGGGGAAAGAGCAGTTGCCTTAATTATCATAATATGTACAGTTTTGGTCTGTCTGCATTTGAACATTACATCATTGAAAAAAAAATGCACGGGTTAACGTTTACGTATGGGTATATCTTTATGGGTGCCCTTAAAAATCTAGTTTTCTCGGTAACTTTGAGACATAATTTCATTTTTGGCTTGTATTTCTTCCATTTTTTAGATTGGGGATGTCGGAGGAAGGCTGACAAAATAATGTACACCAAAAATACAAATTGCAATAAAACAATTCCCAACAAAAGGATGACGCAATTTTTAAATGCGTAATTGCGGAAAAAACGTATATCTGTCTATAGGGCCTATATCTTAAGAATAATTTTTTTAAATGTATATATCTAGTATTAGGCTACACTCTTTTCGCAGTGGTTTTGTGCGGTTTGTCCGCACCCAACCACTGCCCAATTTCGCATAAAATCACATTTACTGTGTCAGGTGACACGTTTACTCTGTCAGGTGATAGAATCTGGCCAATCACGGTAAGTGATATTCGGGCCTGGCCTTGTGTGACGTCACGCACGCGCTTCGCATGATTTCATGCGAAGTTCAGCAGTGTACAAACCGCGCAAAACCACTGCGAAAGGAGTGTAGGATAAGGCATGTGCAACACTTGTTAGCTTACGAGACAGTGTTACGGAACGAGCTTTTTCCTTGGACTATGACGTAATGGCAGAAACACGAATCATGACATGGTGCTCTATAACGGCCACATAACGCCGCCTCCTGCAGAATCGCGACGGGCAAGGGCACGACAGAGTGGGTCCTCTTAGGTAATTTCTAATTCTTCATGTGTTTCCTCACGCTTGCGAGTGACAGTGCAATGTGCACTTTAGAGGAATCCTTGGTATGAATACCAGAAAGAAATAATAATAAGCAAATAAAGTCTGCGATTTTTGGTACAAAGATGCCCAGCATTAGGTAAGATTTGTTCAGATTATACCTGAGACTCTCTATGGACTATATTTATAGTCCAGTTCAGTCTGCATAAGACCATGAATAGATTGAAAGAGGATGTCGCGCACGCGCATTTAGGCATATATAAATTAATCTTCAAGTACAGTTTTCTTATATTTAAAAAAATATCATCTCGTGCAGTATCATTGCATTGGACAGTTTGAATCACTTCTATCTTCAATTTAGGTTTTCCCGGACAAATGATTCAGTATAATTATATATTTTAATACACTTTCCTTTGGTGCTACTCTGGCCCTGCTCCTCGCCTATACAAAGGTTATACATTTTGCTTCATGGTCGGTACCATTAGCAACATTCACGCTACGACACCTGCGTGCCTTGGACCTTGGCCGTGTAAAACGTATGGGCCAAAGGGCCCTTCAAACTGTCAGGTCCCGCTAAACAGTTCTCCGAGCTGCACTGACAAGCAAACATTGCGCGGAGTATGCATATGGGCGGATTGAATCATTTTCACCCTTTGTGGATTAAAAGGGCAGCCCCATAACAACATCCCTATATTCCTCTTTGCCACTTTCAAATACGCTACTTTAAAGCAGCGACATGGTGTTTTGAAAAGGTCATGGATATTTTGAAAATATTTAGTGCGATCAGTGTGTCGCAAACTAAACAAAACAAAATAAAACAAAAAACATAACAAACCAAAGGTAGTTAGAGGGAAAACGAAAAGTGGAAAATATTGAAGAAAAAGTGAGAAATAAAAAAGGAAGGGAAAATGTGAAATCAAAATACGCCAGGGAATGAAACTACGATACTGTTGTAGAGTAAGAAGATTCCTGTTACAAATCCCATGCAAGCTTGTGGTTGCTTCATACGCGTCTAAATCTATTCTTAGCAGCTATATAGTGTTCTGTGCCGGGATTTCTTTTTTATCTCAAAGACAAATTGTGAAGATAGCAAAGTTGAAAGTTATCACTGTACAGATGTTTTTGCCTAGAGATGCGACCGCGTAGGCATGATTCGTCTTAACGATCTTTCTTGCACTGTATCGTTCACTCGATCAAAATAATAGTTGAAAGCCCCAGCTGGGGCTTTATACGATACATGGCTAGGGGCGTTTGAACACTCAGAACACTGCACTGCTCTCAATGGTCTTTGGAAAAGTGTGTCTCCATGACAACGTGAGCTGCTATTGGGGGACTTCGTGGGAGGAAAAGGGGTGGAGCATGTCGATTTTTAAATGATTTCACTTTTATTCCCGTGGAAACCTTTTTATAACAAAAATACCAGGGGTTTCAGGAGTACATGTCATACTTGTCTACAGTGGCCGCTGGATAAAGAAGCCATCTGCTTATAACTCACACCTGTCCGAGGGTGACATAGACCACTGCGCATGTGCGAACTTTTAACGGCCGTTTGTATGTTTTATATTTGGCGCGCTTTTTGGTGTCGAAATCGTATGGGTGTTATCCTACGCAATGTTTGGGGAAAAAAAGAATAAACAACCAGTAAAAATATGCAGAATGACTTTTGAAGACCTACTTTAAATAATTCCAAAGCAAACAAGTCTTTTAAAGGGCAGATATGACAAGGAATTACGGGGGGGAAAAAGTTTGCTTTGAATTTCTTTAGGCCTAAATATGTTTTGGAAAACATACTTGCTCGCAAAATATCATTTTCCAAACATTGAGACATATTTGCTGGTACAGTTGATGAACTATTTTAGTGTCTGAATTTGATTTGAACGTGGCAATAAAGGCGGATATTTTTTTATAATTTTGAATATTTGTAAAAAATATTTCCACTGCCATTTAAAGGCACAGGCCCGTCAGCAATGCGCGCGCGCCAAATTCGTGCCACGAAATACGCAGCTCCATGCCTTTGCGTATTTCGTGGCACGAATTTGGCGCGCGCGCATTGCTGACGAGCCTGTGCCTTTAAGGAGCATGTCCAGATCACATTTTTGAGCTCCCCCTCCATTTTTTTCCGTGGGTGTTGAGATTTTTATACTATATCATTTTTTACCATTCTGATTTTTCGCGCTCTCATTCCGTACATTTTTAAGGATACCGACAAACTAATTTATCCGGTTACAAAGCATGTGCAGTGATTATAAATATATACCAATCTTTTTGCTTCCACATCCAATTTCCTGTTTTCTCCTTATGGATTATTTTGGGGAGGTATTTTTATACGATAGTATAGGTTATAACGAAATTCATTTTTCAAGAAAAATCTGGTCACGCTCTTTTAAGAGCACGCTTGTATGAATGATCTTACCACTTGGTTTTTTTTTTTTTGAATTTTATTTTCACAAAGGCAAGTATGATAGATACATGCATTTTTATACCACTTGATCAAAGCAAGAATCTTTGATTGCAAAAAAAATGTCCACTGTACTTGTCGTTTAAGTTTTAAAGAATATTTAATATTAAGTCAAACCCTTAATAAGAAGTCCTTGTGACTCTGCATGTTACCTCGTAATAGCAGGAACCTTGTATTATCAGGAATGGGAAAAATTAAGACGGATGGATTGAGACCTAAAAGTTTCCTTGTTATAATGTTGTTATAGTGTGCTTATTGTCGAGGTTTGACTGTTCCCTGACGCCTCTAAACTATGCATTTTGTGTGTACATTATTTCCCAGATCCTCTTCAGACGACAGGTCAGACTGTTCAGACACAATGAGGTCATCTAAAGATTCGCCACCTATTTACGCTGTCCAAAAGCCACCCCCTCCCTATCCGGTGAAAGGGGGTGCAAACGGGACGTTAAAACCCCCAATCGGACAGACCAACCTCGGGTTCACCCCTGATGCCCACCCCACACTCGCCGTGGCCGATGTGGACCGCGGATCTTCCCTTATATCCGGGGTGAGCAGCATCCCCCTTCAGCTCTTCAGCGAGGGCAACAGGCTGACGGCCAAGGAGCGACAGTTCCTGGAAGCTGCCGAGCGAGGCGACAAGGCGACGGTAGAAAGATGCGTGTTACCACCCAACCCGGTAAACGTCAATGTGACCAACATCCTGGGGCGCAGCGCCCTTCAGATGGTAGTAGACAACGAGAACGTGGAAATCGTGGAGCTTCTCCTCAAACAAGACAAGGTGGAGATTGGAGATGCCCTCCTGTACGCCATCCGAGAGGGCGTCTACAAGATGGTCGAAATGATGGTCAACCATCCAAGCATCAGTCGCCACATGCTCGGGGAAGGTTGGAGCAGCGCAAACTTCAAGAAGGGTCAGGAGAGCTCCGACTACTCCTACGATATCTCCCCGGTCATCCTGGCGGCGCACTGCAACCAGTTTGAGATCCTGCAGCTGCTGCTAACTCGCGGAGCCACCATCTCCAAACCTCATCCCTGTATCTGCAAATGCGTAACCTGTACCGAGAAGCAAATGGAGGACAGTCTGCGGTACTCCTTGCACAGGATCAATACCTTCAGGGCGCTGGCCAGCCCGGCCTGGATCTCCCTCACAAGCAGCGATCCAATCCTCTCGGCCTTCAAACTCAGCTGGGAGCTCCAGCATCTGGCTATGAGAGAGAATGAATTCAAGGACATCTACGTACAGCTGAACGAGCAGACCAAGACCTTCACGGTGGATCTTTTGGAGCAGTGCCGGAGCTCCGAAGAAGTGAACGCGGTCCTTAACAAGGAAAGTGAATTGGACGATGAACTCCTTGATGACGATCTCAACGACGGCAAACTCTCCCTCGCCAGGCTTCGTCTTGCCCTCAAATACGAACAGAAAAGGGTGGGTCTTAGACAAACCCTTGTGGTATTTTTTGTATTTGATAAATCGAATTGTTAACAAAATGTCTTGGAAATGATTTCTTCAGGCGATTTCTTTAATTGGTCGTTTAACATTACTTTTTCACCGCGTCACTACATCAGTCCATTATTGCTCTCTTGTTCTATGTTATGTTTGGGATTATAGGTTCCTCATTTGCAAGATAACAGTACTTTATAATTATTCGTAAATTAACCGTGTGAACAACTGTATAGTTATAAGCTTAATTGTCACACAAAAGCGATGACGAACGCGATTTTGACGTCACGCGGAAAAATTCCCTCGACAGAATCGAACAAAATTGAATTAATTTCGGGTAAATCAATAATGGGTGAATTAATTTTGGTGTGAATATTCTCTCAAAAATGTATGACGGCAGATTTGCGTTTGTCTCAGCGTTAAGTATATAATGTGAACGAGCCTTTTAAAATTCGTTTCACAGGGATGTGATTGTTTCGGAATGTGATTTTTTAGCAAGGCACTTCACTATACTTGCTTATTAAAACAGGGGCAAAAGAAGCTTGGTTGTCTCTATGCGAACTAGCTACTCCTCCGAGCCCCACTGGTATCGTAAAAGAGACTGGTAAATCCGATCTTGTATGTATTTCGGTGTGAGAGGCTGGTTTCTCTGCTCTTGATTTTGGTAGGCCTTACTTTTGGAGCGGCCTATGGCCCTTAAAATTGTGAACTTTCCTATTAAAAAAAAAGATTATCGTCACTGTTTCATACATTTTTGCTCCAAATCCCACCAGTTCGTGGCCCACCCGCACACACAACAAGTGCTCTCCTCCATCTGGTATGAGGGTCTCCCCGGCTGGCGAGGCAGCAATGTCATGATCAAGTTTCTGCTCTGCATCACCGTGATGGTCATGATGCCCGTGGATGCCCTCATCTACCTCGTCTTTCCGCGGACACGCCTCGGGCAGATGATGCGTTCTCCGTTCATGAAGTTCATGCATCACAGCTCGTCCTTTGTCATTTTCCTGGCCATGCTCGTACTGCTGTCCACCGATATAGCAGGGTCTAACCATAGCGCGAAGCGGGGGCGACCGCCGGATCCCGTGGAGGCCATGATTCTGATATGGGTCATAGGTGAGTAGAATAATGGACAGTGCATGATACCAAACTAACCAAAGATGATATAGCGCCGTTAAGATAGACCACTGTATATACCCTGACTTCCGGCTTCCGTATAGTACGTCAAGGCGCCATTTTAGTAAGCAAACAAGACGCGCCTCGTGTCTGTTTGACATGTTTCTCGCGGACGTGCTGTAACCATCACCACAACACGTTACACCACGAATATCGCGAAAGGCATGTCAAACAGTTTGCTATAGGCCTACTAAAATGGCGTCTCGACGTGCTACACTTTAAAATGATTTCGCACGAGTTGTCTATATTGTCTTTGCTTTGTACCCAAACCTGCGGCGTAAAATAATTCCATTAGGCCTAATAGGGAGGTTAAGATACACGTATAACGTGAACGCGAATGCGAAATGCTTCGAGCATTTGGTTGTGAAGGAAGGGGAGGGGAAGGGGCGGGGAGGAGGGGAGGGGAAAACAATGAAGGAAACAACTATGACATAGAAAAACAAGAAAAATCTGATGGAGATACATGGTAACCCTTTCAGCTGATGACGCCACGGATTTTCAAGTCGCCGACTTGATACCAACCGTTCGGGAGGACAGTCCTTGAATAACTGTTGGCGTTGTTAAACTTAATTATTGAGAACCGGACATTTGCAGGGCCCCAATGGAAACCAGTTTTTGTAAACTGTTTGGGCACACCCTGGGTAAATAAATGGAATAAATAAATAAATAAATAAATAGACGCACCGACCAAACTCGCCCAATGGGTTCGGCGCTCAATGGTGACTTTAAAAATGACTGTGCGGCATACCCTAGCTGTATTTAACGGTGATCATACAATTAATTAACCAATAATTAAAGGTACTCCTATTTATTCCCTTGCCGTACAGGCATGATATGGGGCGAGTGCAAACAACTTTGGGAGGAAGGTCTGAAGGCGTACATCCGTCAGTGGTGGAACTGGTTGGACTTCATCATGCTGACGCTTTACCTGTGCACGTTCAGCCTGCGCATCACCGCAATGGTACTGGTAACGTACCAAGACGGCTACGCCGATGTGGTTCGGGCCGACTGGCCCTCGGAGGACCCCACCCTGATCTCCGAGTGCCTGTTCGCTACGGCCAACGTTTTCAGCTTCGCACGCATCATCTACCTGTTTCAGGCCAACCCCTACCTCGGTCCGCTGCAGATCTCTCTGGGGTGCATGCTCATCGACATTGCCAAGTTCTTTTTCATCTTCTTTCTTGTTCTTCTTTCCTTCGCCTGCGGCATGAACCAGCTCTATTGGTATTATAAGGACTGCGAGCAAGGAGAGAGTAACGAGGTCTGCAATGACTTTTCAAAGTAGGTTTTTGTATAAATCGAATCACGCCCAGCGCAAAAGAAATGTGTACAGGCTTCTGAAAGTTAGTTTAAGTATATCTGCCTATAGTATAATGAAGTCGAAGCACTTCTACAATTCTACGCATTAAATGAGCTTGTCCAGATTTTTCCAGAAAATGAATTTCGTTCTAACCTAACAATCATATAAAATACCTCTACAAAATACTATTCATGGGAAGAAAACATGACATTTGCAATCTCCAATCTGGATGTGGAAGCAACAAATTAGTTTCCAAATTATTGGTGGTTTTTTCGACGACATCCTTGAATCTGTTGTTTTTCATGCTGAAGTATACAAGTATGTTCCACCTAAACATCGAGATACAAAGGTGGGTGGCGCCATTGGCATCCGACGGTCAGAGATCCCGGGAATCCCCTTACTCTTCACGAAAGAATGCTCTGGGATCATTTAAGTGCGTTACACAACACACTGGACCAACGGCTTTACATCCCTTCCGAAGGATAGAGCAGGTGTGTTAGTGCCTTGCTCAAGGGCACAGATAAATTGTACAACGGCCGGGTATCGAACCCGCAACCTTAAAGGGCCCCTTATTTAGGATTTTTATCAATGAAATCTATGCCTTAAAACCACTTTACTCAGTTAAAGTCATAAAAATCCTATTTGGAGCTTGCTTTGGGGGTTAAAACAAAGGTTTTTAGTTTTTATGCTAATGCAAATATGCATATTCGTGACCAAGGTCACGACGTCACAAGAGGCAAACACAGGAAAATCACATTGATCTGTGCACAAAAGATTCCACTTTTTTCTCAATTTTCTTGAAACTTTTGTAATCCATGGCTGTTTGAGTTTGTTTCAGATGTTGCCTGCTGTAAGCCATGACAAAACTGGGGGTAGAAACTGCAGCAATTTGCCACAAGTCCAACTTGAAGTCTTATGTTTTTTCTTAACTTTTCCCTTCTGTCTTCCTTATGTGATGCACTCAAAACAGCGCCCTCTGTCTGTGATTTATTGCAATGAAATCTTCAAAGTTGAAAAATGCCACCTTTTATTGATTTTACATCCAAAAGAACAATAGTATGTCTTGCTGAACAAGTAATCCGTCATTATGAAGCAAAGCTTAGGCACAAAGTTGTTTAGCATGTCACAGGCCCTTTAAGTTTTCACCCGAGTGTTGCGAGTCAGTGACCCAAACTACTCGGCCACACAAACTACTCGGCCACACAAACTACTCGGCCACACAAACTACTCGGCCACACAAACTACTCGGCCACACAAACTACTCGGCCACACAAACTACTCGGCCACACAAACTACTCGGCCACACAAACTACTCGGCCACACAAACTACTCGGCCACACAAACTACTCGGCCACACAAACTACTCGGCCACACAAACTACTCGGCCACACAAACTACTCGGCCACACAAACTACTCGGCCACACAAACTACTCGGCCACACAAACTACTCGGCCACACAAACTACTCGGCCACACAAACTACTTGGCCACACAAACTACTCGGCCACACAAACTACTCGGCCACACAAACTACTCGGCCACACAAACTACTCGGCCACACAAACTACTCGGCCACACAAACTACTCGGCCACACAAACTACTCGGCCATTGAGAACGCGAAATTTCAGAATGGTAATGAGAACAATATATGAAAACTGATGTGGTATTAACAACATCCATGGGAACAATGGGATGATCAAAAATGTGATCCGGACACGCTTCCTTAAACTTAATTGTAGAGATGTGAGGACACTGTGATCACAGAACGATGTTGATTCTCACACATTGATATGTCTGAACAATGAGTTAATATATACGGTTCACAAAGAAGAAACGTATTTTTCTTGATATCGATTCTTAATTAGAAGCTTGTTGAATACAGTGAACAAGGCACTTATGGAATCGCTTTCAAGACCGTTCCGCTTTAGCGATTTCCGCAATTGTCCTGGGGACATGATTGATCAAAGTGATTCCATAGCAATTAAATGTAACAGTATTTTTTAAGAGCTCACAGAAAACCGATTTTGTTGGGATTTCAACCTGATTAAACCTCTGGTTCTGTGCGTTTCTCAAACACCTGAGAGGCACTTCGTGCAGAGTGGCACACGCTGCCTCAGCGGCTCTTTTGGAGGCTTGTACAGTTTGCCTTGCCACAAGGGGTGGCCATGCACGTTACTGTCTTGCCTATAAGAACGCAACACAGTTACAGTGACCGGGCCTCAAACCTTTTCGCTAAACCACCGCGCCTGCACAGACAGCACGCCTAAAATAAGAGTCACCTTTTTGTGTATCTTCCTCAGTATGTACAAGGCGTTTCTGAACCTGCTGTGGTCTTTATTCGGCCTCACGAGTACAGAAGTTGTGAAGTTGAAAGGCTCCCAACATTATTCCGTGCAGACCGTGGGGGAATTACTACTACTCTGCTATCACATCATAGCGATTATCGTACTGCTTAATATGCTGATCGCCATGATGAGCAGTTCCTTTCAAAACATCCAGGTAAGAACGCTGGATTCCAAGCAGCCGCAGCCTTGATCAACATGTTTGGCGGAGAAAACGCCTGGCACACCAGTCGTGATAGTCTACCGCGGTGGCGTATCCAAAAATCGATAGGGGAAATGTACCTTCGCGTATAGGGACACCTGCTAGGAGGCTTGCTGCTCCCCAAGAAAATTTTGAAATATTAAAGCTATTTCCTGCAATCTGTGGCATACTGTGGGCCATATTCTGATGTCTGATCACACTATTTCAACTAAAAATTATTTTTTTGCTGGATACGCCACTGTACCGCCTTGATTCTCAAACAGAAACGGGGTATATAAACTCTCCGTATACCGTGATTATAAGGAAGCTTGGATCTTGGCCGCGAGATTATTTTTGGTTGACCGAATAGCGTCGTTTGTCAAAAAGCTACTTCATGACTCTTTTAGTCATTGTACAATATCTGTCCGATGTTTTCATCGCAACTCATTTGAATTTTTCAACACTTCCGGGTTTAGCCGCACAGCGTTGTTTTGTTTTGTCTCATGTACGTTCCGATCCGACGGCTATAGGCGAAACGTTCTGAGCGGAAGGTGTTTTTGTGATTCTGTGATTTCCAGTGCGTCGTTCACTCCGCTTTTTTTCTCAACGAATTACAAAAATCGTGTATTTTCCCTCTAGGACCACGCCGACAGAGAGTGGAAGTTCGCTCGCTCCAAGCTCTGGATGAGTTACTTTGACGAGGGATCCACGCTTCCCCCACCTTTCAACCTCATCATCAGCCCGAAGTCCGTCTACTACTTCTTTTCTGGGGTGAGGAGGCTGTTTTGCGGCTACCGCCGGTCTCTCAAGGCGAACTACAAGCCAAAGAAAAGAGGGTCGCTCGAGGGAACCTTACCAGTACGTTTGTTGATATAACGTCCTACGTTTGATTCTAAACGACTTTGTCATTTATACCAATGGATTTAAACCAAAATTTCAGATCATGTAAAAATGTTGACTTGTATCAGATTTGCTTGAGAGGGTAAGATGTAAAAACCATACGAAAACAAAAACTAAATTTCACAATCTGCCATTTTCGACTTTGCCGCCTCTGCCACTATGTCAATACATCGCTGGAGACGGTGGCGGAAAGCTCGTGCTGCAGCCGAAGGCTTCTGAAGGAATGCATGCAGGATCACCCCTAATGTCATGCACACCTCCTTGATCGTTTTTGTGCAGCTCCTCAAGAAATGCAAAGGGACCTCTGACATAGACGATTTATTTGACATTGGAGGACGCCAGTCGAAAATTGCCGATTCTGAAATTGAGGTGTTTTTTTCTGTATGTCTCTTGGACAAAGCTGATGCAACTAACTCAATAATCTTTATCGTGCCTAATTGTTTACATCTGAAATGTTTGTTTAAATCCTTTGGTAAAATACAGAGTTATTCAGGATTAAAAACAGGATTTTTTTTATTTATTATATGGGTTTCTGAGAATTCAGGTTGTATACTTGTAGGCCTCCCATGCAGTCATCGCACAGAGTACAAGGGTCTTTCTCATGTCTAGAACCCCCTTTTTTTGGTAATTGAGGATAATATTTTCCGATCAGTAGCTTTATGCTTTGCCAAAATGGAAAAAATACCTTTAACCTGTTCTGCAACTTAAGCCCGAAAAGAGTCTGATAACATACCTTTCTACAACCTCCCTGTACAATTTTCTTATGTAACAGGACAGACAACGATGTCCCACAAGTGTCTGTCTTTGTTACGTAAGTTGGTAGAAAGTTTGTGCAGGGAGGTTATAGAAAGCCATCTTGTCAGACTGTCTGCTACCTTTTGAGGGGCCTAAATCCTCTCGGAATAAGTTAAAGTTATTGATTTTATTTTGAGAGAAGATAGAAGCATTTGTATCGCCAAAAGGGGCAGCTCTGGACCTGAGAACGACCCATAAATCAAAGTCAAAGTCAATCTTCGAAACAAAACATGTAATTGATTATTTTGGTATTGATAGATTGGAGATGGAAACCTCGGGGCCAATATGCAGACGGCCGAAACACGCTACCAGGATGTGATGAAGCGGTTGGTCAGTCGCTACATCCAGATGACCAAAGCCAACCGCAAGGCCGACGGCGTCAATGAAGACGATCTGAATGAGATCAAGCAAGACATTTCCAGTCTCAGGTAGGGGGAAGTGCGCCACCAAGTGGCACTAATTCATTGCAATGGAAAGAGTCAAATGCCCTATGTAATAATAATAATAATAATGATAATAATAATTTAAACAGCGCCTTACGTAAAATACCTCAAGGCGCTTCACAGACCACAACACCACCAAAAGAAGGTACAAAATCAAGTGAAGTAATAAAATACAAAAAATATTAATCTACATTTAAATGTAACGACATCGCAATCAAGGCAGGTGACAATGAAACAGTTTTCAGGGGATACCACGAGAGGCGGGTTATGGAGAATCCCCCAGACACACAGTACCCTGTCTAAATGGTCCCGCAAGGCCAGCCGTTTCCCTTGCAGAGGGAATCTGATTATTGATCACACTTCCGATTGCTCGTTTGAATTCAGCTGGGAAAAGGGAGATAGGCCTATATGTGCAGCTCGAGAGGTCAGCTCATCCCACACAGGTTTACTCGGGTTGAGAACCTAACCACATTGGTTTTTTTTAGCACTTAAGTATGGGATTCTCCGAGAAACGGCAAGAAATGTCACATCTCAATACTGTGGGAATCACTTTGTTCAACCAGGTCCTGGTTTAAAAAGCAGGGCCAAAGCAGAACAACGCGGCTGGTCAATCAGTGCCTTGTTATCAACAAGTTCATTGTATTCAACAAACTTCTGTTCCGATCGAGGGTTGATCTTTTAAGATATTTGCGTTACTTTTTTGGGAGGGTACATGTGGTCCCTTTTTCGTCTCTCTCTCTCTCTTTTTTAAAAATAGGACTTTTTAATGACTTTGTGTATAGTCGGATATCGGACTTTGAATGAGATCGCTTGTTTATCGTCAACAGATACGAGCTACGCGAAGACCGTAAGCGCGAAGAGGCCCGGGAACACGCCAACATGCGAAGCATAAAACAGGAAATCATCAACGTCATCACGAACACGCACCAGAAGCCAAACTCCCCGAGGGCTCCGGCGTGTCCTCCCCGGACCAGCAGCAGAGCGAGCACGGCCAGCCAACGAGACACCGGCAGCGCGGACAGCGGCGCGTCGTCCGCGGTGCACGCTCCGACGCCTCAGTACCCGGCCAGCCCCGTGAGGCTCACAGTGTGTACCTCAAAGCTTGACCAGGATAGTCGTGGAACCTTAACCTCCGCCTCCCCGGCCTCCTCGGCCTCGAGGCCAGTGACAGGGCGTGATCTGGAGAACCTTAAGGTGGACATACTGGACAGCTTGCGGGAAGAGATTTACTCTTGTATGCAGGGTCTGTTCATGACTCAAACCCCGCCTCCTCCCATCCCTCCACCGCCCTCGCACCTACAGGACTCTACCGATGAGGTGCTGGAGGCTGATGAGGCGAATACCGCTGAGGCTCACCATTTCGGACAATACTTCACGTTACCACCATCTCTCCTGGGGGAAGATCACAACAGACGTGGATACGCGAATCTGTGAATAACAATACCAATAATGGCAAACAATGCTAACTACAAGCGGTATGCTTATATCCGTTGGCAAACAATATTTCTTAAACCCTGGAAAGTCAGTTGTTTTCATACCATAATTTGCAGAAATATATATTTGCCACACGTCGTAACAACCAGCGTCGCAATGTTGCGACTAAAAATAGGTTACCAGGTGTTAAAAGTCAGTTGTTTTATACAATAAATGCTACACGTTGTGACAACTGATGAGCCTGTAACAAAGTTACGACTACCAAATAGGTAATTGCAACGTTGCAAAGAGTTCTGCCCAAAGCCGTGCAACGATTCTGCCCACAACTTGCGACGTATGTACCCATCGAAAGTGTTTTGTGATATATAAAACCCATCGTAAACTTATGAAGGGTTCGGCGAGTTGCGATGATTTGAGCACTTACGACGCGTCGCAATTCTTTGTGAAATCGACCCCAGTTGTAACTGCTCTGACTACCTCCAGTTAAAAGCAAATGTTGCTTTTAAGTTTTTGAAGTATGACGGACAAAATAGGAGGGCGCACTTTGAAGTGGGTATAAAATTGAATAACATGCAATATAACTGCATTTTTCACTTTGCACTTACATGTGTTTATTTAATTTAAAATTCTGTTTCTGTATTATAATTGCGCCCTCTCCTTTTGTTCCGCCATACTTCTAAAAGGATAATAGGACATACATAACTCAATTCAGTATTTTTTCCCAATTTGAAATTACATGTATTTAATCTCAAGAAATGTTATATCTGGATTTTGACCTATACGAATGGCATTGAGGCTCCAAGTTGTAGCAGGTCCAGTAAATAATTACATACATTGTACATACTTTTATTTGTACATAACCTTTTTCCGAATTTCTGCTCCATTTTGTAAAACTTGTTTTGTCTAGCAACGACTGCGAGGGAAATTTGAAATTCTTCACGTTTAACGAGTTCCTTTGATCTGACGAAAAATTTTCGCATTAATTAGGTATGTAAGCTCAAAACATACGAAGGCCTTCTGTATTTTTCAAACTATATTAAATTACTAAGATTAAATTACACAAAACAAGGGCTAGACAGCCAGCAAGTGATCTAGTTTTGTTGGGCAAAACAATTGTAGTTCGGTGTTAAATCTTCCTCTTTTTTTCTTTCTTGCAACCTCCCCAAAAGATGTGACAACGAACAGACTGTTGAGACAACGAAACGGCTAGAATCTTGTTATTTCTTGGATAAGCATTTTTAGCATTTTGGTAAAGTTGGTTTAGATTTTCTGCATTCTTTGTGTTCTAACAACAGTGAACGAATAGAACTTTATGACCATTAAAAGCTTTCTATTAGTAATAATGTACAGCAAATCGCAATTGGTCGCATTTACAGTCCAAAAAGTACATTTGCTAAAGCTTCAGTCACACCGGATCGTACGATTTCTGGATTGTGCTATGGCCGACAATGTTTGCTACGATCTCCATTAATTTTGCACATTGGTCACATTGGTGGTACGCGTGGTCGTGCGATCACCAACGATTAGATAAGATCGATCGCAAGATCAGTCGTAAGTAATCGTGCGACTAAAAAAGTGGTGGCGATCGGCGACCGATCGTACAATCAATCGTAGCGACCTGCGACCGCTCACACGATCGATCGCAGTTAGCCGTGAGGTCGTATGACAGGTGGCCCCAAATCGTCAGGTGGCACGACCAATTGCACGACCAATTGTGCGACCATGTAAAGCGGGCCTCCCACTGTGCGATTTTTGCCACGAAATAGGTACGATTTGGTACGATTCTGTATAGACTCTACACACCATCGTACCAAATCTATATAATCGTACCTAATTCGTGGCAAAAATCGCACAGTGGGAGGCCCGCTTAAAGCATATTTTGGCAAACTATGCATTATTAATTGTATTATGAGGCTAAGACGGTCGATGCGTTATGTCTCATCTGGAAATATTTTGTTTATACAAAATGTGAAATATAGTTATTTAATTTACGCTCTTTGATAACAATTAATTTGTTGTGTATATTATAAATCGTGATTGTTGTATTTACGAAAACATATAGATGCTTCAAAATGAGTATGAGATACTGATTTAAAAGGACGATAATCGGTGTTTTATTATTGCTGTGGAAGAGGAGGATATACATGTAAATCAGTTATCCATAATTATATTCTGTTGGGCGGTCGGGTTGGCGTATATAGTGCAGGTATACGGTCTTTCCCCGCCCTTCACCTCTGGTGTCCCGGGTAATAGACCAGTTGCTATATGGCGTTCGCATGCGAGTGAGTCAAGCACCAGACTACCTGGCAAATCGGACCGTTTCCAGGGGGTGCAAGCTGGTCCATAGTAACTACGCGAAAGTCTGTGCGGTACCTGGAATACCTACCTGAAATTCACGATGACTACATGTTAATTTCAACATGTAATTTCGGATGGTCCAGCTTAAAAATGTATAGAGTAATGTGCGAGGTATTCCAGGTACTGCACAGATTTTCGCGCCGGTTACTATGGACCAGCTTGCACCCCCTGGAAACGGCCCGATTTGCCAGGTAGTCTGGTGCTTGACTCACTCGTATGCGAGCGCCATAGCGTGAAGGCAAATCTATCACGCAACTTGTCTGTTCAATTCCGGGGCATGGGTTTGCAGTCCTTACTTGACCGCGTGAGTTTTCCTCCCACTTCTAAAACTACATCTCCTAGTGGAAATGTGTGCAAAATATGCATTGGATTTTACCCACACTTTTCTTTTATATATATATTTTTTGGGGTTTTGTTTTGTTTTGTTTTGTTTTTCTTTCTTTCTTTCTTTGGCGTTATTTGTCATTCATCTTCAGTGACAATTTTGTGTTGGCACAATATAAGATATAAAGATTTTAATACCGTTTTAAAAATGAATAAATAAATTATACATTTTAGCCTGTGTCCCTCGTTTCTAATTTGATCATGCTTTGGATTGTTTTGAATCCATATGAAACAGAAATTGTCAACCTTGAGTGAAAATATTGTTCGCGTTAGCCCTTCTTAAAGACACAGGCTCGTCAATTAATGCGCACGCGAGGAACAAATTCGTGCCACGAGATTCACAGCTCCATAGCAAAGCGGGGAGCGGTGAATTTCGTGGCACGAATTTGTTCCTCGCGCGCCATTTGACGACCCTGCGTCTTTAATGCCACATATCTTGATACAATAAACAATAGCATAGCAATAGCGCTCTTTGAAATTTGTCTGTGTCAAAACATAAAGGGCCACCGACCGAACGCTATAGTGTTTAGCGCTTCTTAATGCAAAAAAAATATTAGCCCATTTCGGCAGTTTTTCGAGCTGATGTCTAAGAAACGTGAACATTTGAAGGACATTTTGAGAAGATTCTTAGGAATGTCGAATTTTTCCTCAGTGCCCTCACCGATAATCCCCACAAATCGGGGGGAAAAGGTACCATCCCAAACGCCGTGGGGTGGGGGGAGGGGGGGGGGGGGGGGGGGTGGTGTGGTGTGGTGGAGGAGGGTCACTTTTTGTGGCGTTTTGATGTTTAGTGAATTTTGATATATACTTGTAGTTGTTGTATCTTGTTCTAGTTTGTGTTTGCTAATATACGATTGTGAAGTTAATTAATTTAAATATATTATTTTATTGTTTTATATGAGTGTCTGCAGAGCCACAATGAGTTAACTGTTTTGGCACACCCTGGGTAAATAAATGGAATAAATAAATAAATAAATACCTTACTCATATGAAAGATGGAGGAGTGGTTTCAACTGTCCAATGGATTTAGTCTGCCTAGATTATATTTGTTTTCAAGAAAACGATAATTTAAGATAAATTTACACAAATTTGGTGTGTACACCTACAGACACAAGCGTCCATGACATATTTATAAATTGGGTACCGAAATTAAGAATCGAGCGATAGAGGGCGTTATTACATACTGTAGTTTAGGTGGATTCCTAATCACGTTGCAACAGGTGTACACACATTTTTTATCAAGCGCGCCCTCCTTTCGTCGGTAGAAAACTAAACATACATCACATGATTTCAGTGGTAACCAAGGCCTGCTTCCTATGCGCCGGGCACCAGGTACAGGTTCGAGATGACATGACCGTGCTGACTCTCGGAAGAGAAGTGTTACAAATCATTCAGTTTTAAACACCAGATTTTAAGTGAAAATTCACTCTAAACACGCCTTGCCTCCGATCGATTGCAAAATCTAGGTAGCCTACGTTGGTCGGTAGAGTTTGATCCCCGTTGGAGGGTCGAAAAAGCCTGGATTCATGATGGATGACGAGATTGTTTACGGGACCGCTGACGACGGGAACGTCAGCGTGATGTCCGAGCGGGTTCAGGCCATCGCTTCCTCCATCTATCGCGAGTTCGAACGCATGATAAAATGTTACGATGAAGATGTGGTTAAGGAACTCATGCCCTTGATCGTCAACGTCCTGGAGAATTTAGACGGATCTGTGTCAGAAAACAAGGATTTTGAGGTGGAACTTGAACTATTGAAGGACGACAACGAACAGTTGATCACACAGTACGAGAGGGAAAAACAACTGCGTAAACAAGCAGATCAGGTTAGTAAAAAAAATTGGCTAATTATTATTGTATTATGGTATTTTTTTAAAAATACGTTAAACAAAGATTTGAAGGAAATTACCTCATGGAATCATCAGATCATCCAATTCTAAGATATACTTCCCACTTGCACTTCTGTTGCTTTTTCTGAGATAAATAAATGATAAAAGTACTGCATAAAGTAATGCACAAAAATACGGCGCGAGCGGTCCGTGCGTAAGCGCGGCAACAGATGGCACTGCGTGGTTATCTTGTGCACTAACTGAAGGCGATTTTTGAAGGAGAGAATGTGCATTACCGTTACCTAACACACTGGACCAACACCTTCCGAAGGATGGAGCAAGTGCCTTGCTCAAGGGCACAGGTACCGCAGCCGGGGGGAGGTTCAAACCCGCAACCCCAAGTCTTCACCTATGATTGCGAGTCAATGACCAAAACCTTTCGGCCACGGTACCCCACAGTTCGAGTAACTTGGACTGTAAATATTGCTATTTTAACATTGGCGATGGGACGGGCGATACCAAGGCTGTTGCCCATCATTACATTAGATACGTCATGTAGCCCCCATACCAGTGTTGTCCAGAGATGTTGGTTGTGTACACAAGAGATTTAAAAGTAAATCTGGTACTATAGGGAATAAACAAGATTTGTTTTGTAAAATCAAAAAAGTAGCCAGCAGCAAATTACAGAGTAGCCGATAAAATCGCCGGACGCTGGCGCTTCTGGACAACACTGGCGCAACACTTTCGCAAAGTGCCTGTCTAAAATCACACACTGCCCGTCCAAAATACGGGTGGACGGGTGGCTAGATGAAATAGTGCATAGGCCTATCATCGAATGTACCCTCAGTATAGACCATATCGAATAGCCGCCATTTCGAGGGGCAGTTTCTTTGTTCCTTGAGGACATGCATGGTTGCACATATTTTGTTTCCATTGTTGAATGGTTTAAGTAACAAAAGTTGCCCCACAAAATGGCGGCTATTCGATACGGTCTATTGCAGCTTACATGTACCGGTACATGTACGTATGAATCTACCGAGTACCGTACCGCAGGAAACAGTCACTGGCTAAAAGTACATGTAATTGAGCCTTGATCATCAGGACTGACCAACATTGAGATTAAAAAGTGCCATACGTATTAAACTTTTTGAAAATTCTGGCGAGAAACTGGGAGTTGTTTTTATGTGCTCTGTTTCTGTAATTGTTATTTTGAAACAGCATAATTTTACATACATATCAATGATTCAACGTGCAGAACCACTGAGTTGGCATGTTTGGCTAACATTCAAAAGATATGCACATGTTCTGTGTGCGTAGAAATGTTATGCAATATAGTTCATTTTTACGCAGCACAGAGATTCTTGTAAAATTAAGTTACCTGTACAGTACTGGATAATTTATACACTGTACATGTAGGATTGAAAAACTATTTACATTTGCCCACTGTAATTTTAAACCAGTACTGTACGTTAATGAATATCTTCTTTCGGGATAATAAGCAATTGATTGTTATTTTCGGTTTGTACATAAAATGTGCAGAAGTGTTAGAAATGCAGCCTGTAATTTTTTTAATTTTTTTATTATTTTAAAAAATGAATAAAATCAAACACAATGAGAGAAGAATTTTAGTTAGGCCAAACAAAATAAATGGTGTGTTTACGGTAACCCGACCTACCTGGAATTTTTAAGGCCAAATTGCCGACCTCAAACTTTTTATTGCCAATTTTCAAGTTAATAATTTTAAATGAGCACTATTTGCAATAATTTCCAACGAACATAACATTTTCTACACTTGTACATGAACATGTTTAATATTGTTAATAGTGAGTTTCAAAGATTGCAAAACAACACGCAAATGCATGAACTGAAGTGTAAAAAAAAAAAGACAAAATAAAATTATTTTCCTACCTACCTACCTACCTGGATTTTTTTTAGGTTTTTACCGTAAATGCACCATTTATTGGCCTTACCTACATCAAACTTACTTTAGGGCCTAATTTTATGTAATTTTAGTTGACAACAAAAATTATGCGCACCTGAAATCCATTAGTATTCCAACAGTGCCATGCCCACAAAAAAAGTCTAGAAAAGTACAATGTTTTAACACATTCCAGCTAACGGTAGTAAAAATCGTAGATTTTTATTTTGTTAAAATGATCCTGAAATATAGGTCACTTGACCCTCAAAGGGAGACGCTCAGGCATCGAATAAAAAAAAAGTAATCAATAATTGCGCGGTGTACTGGGAAATTGGGGCTATGTCATTGTTCGTGTACCATGCACATTTCACAGCGTGGAACATAATGCCACGCCATCGATTCTGTCCTAGGGCTTGCTACAGACACATCTTCAAGATACACAATTCCTTCAGTTTCTCTTTATTTGGTTTTTTCCTTCCAAATGCAAAGTACAACATCCTTGGAATTTGATTACAGCTAGTTTGTCAAGCTGTAAATTTGGTTAAAGGGCCCCTTATTTAGGATTTTTATCAATGAAATATATACTTTAAAACCACTCTACTCAGTTAAAATCATATAAATCCTATTTGGAGCTTGCTTTGGGGGTTAAAACAAAGGTTTTTAGTTTTTATGCTAATGAAAATATGCATATTCATGACCAAGGTCTAGATGTCACAAGAGGCAAACACAGGAAAATCACATTCAACTGTGCACAAAAGATTCAACTTTTTTCTAAATTTTCCTGAAACCTTTGTAATCCATGGCTGTTTGAGTTTGTTTTACATGTTGCCTGCTGTAAGCCATGACAAAACTGGGGGTAGAAATTTTTCAAATCGAGGTGTGTATGTAGGAAAAGTCCAGACTGTCCTCTGTCCAATGGTACCAGGGTCATTATGTAACTATTATGCATGACTGAGCAAACATAGCCATTATGAAAGGTGGTGAAATCATCACTGTGACAAGTTATCGCTTCAATGGCCTCCCTTATAGTTTGGACATTTTCAGCAGACCTCCCAGTTCGTCTACGCTCGGAGTGTCCCTTGTTGAGGTTCAGACTTGTTCCTTGTTCTTCATACTTTTGACTTTTTCCAGATGGTCTTTTTTTTACATTACAAAAAAATCTTACATTACATCTACATGTACACAGGTATGTACATGTACATGTATGGTAATTGGAACGCTGAATGCCTGCTGTGATGCCTGTTTGGATATTCCACTGCATGGATTGAATCACAGTTATGGTTATTCATGCTGGGACACTGAGATTTAGTCATTTTGATTGCATGGGCCTGGTCAAATATTACAATGCCAGACTCCATACACCAAGGACTACTGCACATGTACATTGAGGTGGTTCTTTGAGGCATGATGCCTACAAATGTGGTTAAAAATATAGCTGTCTGCCATGATTTAAACAATCTTTGTCATAAAGTGTGCACAACGGCTGCACCAAAAAATATCCCACTCTACATTTTTTGGGCAAATACATTGTACGGTACGGTAGGTACACTACAACCTAGCACTGTACCGTATTTTTATTATTTTGTTTACAATGTGCATTTAAGCAGAACGTCAATGACCAGCAGAGATGAGATTCTCGTAACTGGGACGGCCTAAAATGTAACACAAGTGTCCGTCCCGGCATGCCCGGTTACGAGCGTACATTGTATATTGGAAATTTGTACACCTGGGTTTTTTAGAAAGGCATGTTGTCACAATATTAGTGACCCTTTTTGGGCCCAAGTTATATCTTCAGAACAACCTATTTCTTTTATTTTGAGACCAGACAAAGGTATTTTCTGGAAAATATGGTCTGTGTTGCCAAAATGCCCCCTTTACCGTGGAAAGACCCATATATGTAGTTTGTATTTATTCTGATAAATGACAACATTGAAATCAATGTTTCTGAAAAAGAAAAAAAAACCAAAACGTTTTATTTTATTTTCACTGAAGACAAATTTCTACTGTGTTTAAACATTCTTTACAAGTGCTCTGAAACTAAGATTGAAACTAAAACTGCCTGCTATCAAAAAAATTTGTTCCAAGGCAGACAAGGGAATTCATAATGCATAGTTCCGAGATTGCCCAGTTAACCCCGCCCCCTTGGATATTGTTGCTATGTGCTCACAAGCCATCACAAAAAAATGGCGAGACTACGTACAAAGCAACGGGACTCGGCATGGAAAGCACAGATTCATTGGAGAAAACTCAAAGGTATTTATGTTTTGAGGTCGACAGTTACCGTAGCACACACTGAGCGAAGGGCTAGTAATGCAGGGATGACATATCTTTCATAAAAATGCGCTTTCCTACCTTTAAACAGCGAATCGCCCAACATTAAAACCAAAATTCACCCGGTCACTGGCGCATACAACATACAAACTGTATGGGCAGAACATCGCGGATTGTTTGTGATGATTGCATCACTTTGACCTTTGTGGGCGCCGTCTGCTAGCTCTGTTGTGATTGGTCGCGGGTTCGGCTTGATTGACAGGTCGGAACTATGCATTAGTTAAAGGATCAACTGCAGATTAAACCTTTCGTGAATTCATGGAACAAGGGCATTACATGCATTGAATAATGTTGGTAAACTAACCTGTAGAAATTTCAGCTAAATGTTTCAGAAAAATATTAAAATCCATGTACATGTATGCTTCAGGGGTGGAATGCAATATAACCGTCTTAAGTCTGAGACACATCATATGTCTTAACTGACTTTATGACATCTTTAAACCCATTAAAAAAGGAGCTTGTGAAGACACTTTTTTTCATTTTTTAAAAGAATATGTTAATTAGGGTTTGTTTTTGCCCTTACCCGATGTATATATTAGCACTGTATACTCAGTGCTTTCCCGAGACACTATGAAAAACTTCATAGTTTGCTCGGGCGGGATTCGAACCCACGACCTCCTGCAAACAAGGCAGACGTCTTAACCACTCGACCACCGAGCTAGCCGGTGTTGAATGGCCGGTTCGAATCAGTTAGCATCATGGAAATGATGTTCCTTAAGTAACTAAGATGCGAATAACATATCGGGACCAATGAAAACAGTGAACCATTATATCATGTTGTATATTGTCAAACTTTCCCTCTGTTCAATTGACAGAAATTTCTAGAATACGAAGATGCGAATGATCAAGAGAAGAGGGCGCTACAGGGGAGAGTGGAAGTATTGGAACTGAGCCAAAAACAGGTCACGCTTAAAGTCAAGAACTTTGCAGACCAAGGTTTGTACCTAAGGCCGGGTTCACACGAGAAAAATCTCGTAATTACTCGATTATGATATGATTGTAATAGTTCCAACGACGACCGGGGTCAGACGACAAACTTATTATAATTGGATTATAATCGTGTTATAATAAAGTGGGGTCACACAAGCAACACAATCTCGTCATCGTATTGTAATCCAGTCCCTTGCGGTGGCTTTCCCTGCGTTGCGTGTGCGTGCTTGCGGCGTGCTTTCTGCCTGCAGTGTGTGGCGCGCGCGCCTAGTGCCCTGGGAAAAGTAGGCGCGGTGAAGCAGAAGTACGCGCTCGCATTGGGAAAGGTTACCGCAGGAGCCTATGGAATGGATTGTTATACGATTACAAGGTGGGGTCACGAACGTTGTTTGCCAATTTATTGTAATAGGATTACAATCGTATCACAATCGAAGGATGAGAAGGCAAGCAAGCTCTACTACATGTATTTAGCGGATAGAGCGGCTCAGTAGAAACTTCAAGTTACCCGCTATTTACCGGTAAATGAGTTTACCGATAAAATTCCGGATCTTCAATAGAAACATGCTATATGTTGAAGATGCTTAAATCCTGAACCCAAATGACACGTGTTGTTGTTTGACTCTCGGTGCTCAAGAAAATGCAGCAGTCACAACAGTATCACAAGTTTGAAGCACACTGAATCCAGCAGGACACTAACAAAGAACAAATGATCCTTTGTTCTCTGCCATTTTGTATCCATAGAGGAAGGCTGCATGTTATAGAGCGGTCACAGCTGTTGTAACTTTTTACATTGATTGGGGATAAAGGTTAATCGTTTGGTGAAATGTTAATTAACTAGGGTTGGGAGAAACTGAATATTTTCAAAGCCAAATATTTGTTTTCATGAAAACGAAATATCTGAATATTCAGGCCTCTGAAATTGCAAATCTTGGATGCCGGTTTAGCAAGCATTTTACTTTTTTTATCAATTTCGCTTCCAGTTGAAAATTGAGTAATTTTCTTTACTATTTGTTTTCGGATATTTGGTTTCCAAATGCCGGATCTGGATAGTAAAATAAAAAGTAAATATTAAAAAATTTGGTTTTAAGCCCAACCTCAATGCATAGTTCCGACCTGTCAATCAAATTGAATCAACCGAACCCGCCGACCAATCAGAGCTAGCAGACATCACCCACATAGGTCAAAGTGCACTGTCTCACAACAACATCACGCATGTTCTGCCCCATACAATTTGTACAGTGTTGTATGCGATGATCCATGTGAATTTTTGGTTTCAAGGCCAGGCCGATCGTTTCGTTGTTCAAAGGTACGAAAGCACGTATGTCATGACATGACATCCCTGTATTACTGGCCCTTTACTCGGTGTGTTCTAAGATAACTGTCGACCCTGAAACATGAATACCTTTGAATTTTCTCCAATGAATCTGTGCTTTCCGTTGAAAGTCCCATTGCTTTGTGCATTGTGTGTCGCCATTTTGACGATAGCGTGTGAGCCATAGCAATAATATCCAACGGGGCTGGGCTAACTAGGCAAACTCGGAACTATGCATTCATGCGAGCATTCAGACTTCTTTAGCTACCTGTACAAACCAGGTACCGGTACAACTGCAAGTAAATGATGATGCAGAGGGTGTACATTTACCACGTTTTCTTTTTTCTGTTAGTGGCTCGTCACGAGTACAGAGAATCAGAGATGAAACAGGAGTACATGGTCCTTCAGAAGAGGCACAATGAGGTAAGATTTATAGAATATTCAAAATATCTTAAGGCCGCCGCTCACAAGATCTGTCTGCAAACGGTCATTCGTGGTCATTTGCTCAGCACGTAGCTTACTGTGTGCGGTCAATTTTTGCTGTGTTTTCTGCCTCACGAGGTCATGAGACAAAAATCTAGCCTGTTTTATTTGTTGTCTTGCTCACGAGGCAAAAATCTCACCATGTGCGGCAAAAATCTCACCATGTGCGGCAAACCTGAGCTTACGTGTTGAGCTAAAATGAACATAACTGGCCAATAAAAACTATCCCCTATTCACGTGATTCTGTCAAGGTCACTTCACTTTCAAGAAGGCAGACCCAGGAAACGTGCAGTGACCTCAGCAGGGGCTATGCACGTGCTGTCTTCATATTACGTGAATATGCGGGGATGAAGAATGGTTGATTTATGGTCTGTTTTATGAAAGAAACTTTACGTATCGCGTGGGTCTGTTTTATTTCAACTGGCCAGCCAGACCATTTGGGGAGGCTTTCTAGCTGGTCCGAGATGATTTCAACTGTCATTTGGCCAATAGACCGATCCAGTAAGCTCCGCCCATTTATAAATCGCCAAGCAACATGCCACACATGTAAGGCACGTGTGCAGTAGAGTCGCGTGGCCATGCCGTGCGTCAGCGTCCGCGCCCTGGTCAGCGCGTATTGAAACACGCACAAGCACACAGAAACTGCACGCTCCAAAGCAAAATGTGCAATTAAGTATCCAGTCGTGTGCGTGCACGTACAACACACCTGCATTACGCGTAACGCATTTATGAAGGGATTAAAAGTAGGTTAGGATAGTCTTATACAATCTGTTTTAAACCGGCTGGGGTCCTCTGCGCTGATAAAAATGATGTTTTCGGTGTTTTTGCGTTACTCGTGCTGCATTTCGCCGTAGCTCTGTGCTTACTGGATCGGTCTATTGACTTGTGCTAATTTGAACGCTGTACAGTTTAAGATAAAAGCAGAGCTGCCAAGGATTTTGGGGAGGACATCCAGGAAAACAGAGTTTTTTTCATGACAGGACTCACAAAATTAGTCATTTTCCCAAAGAATCTGTTGCAAAATCCGGGAGTGTTGGCAGCTGTGTAAAAGTCCAGTGTATATTTGCTCTATTCCTATGTTTGTATTGTGACTTCACTGTGAAATTTTGGTCATTGATCGTTATCATATTTGGCCATTTGTGCATGACTAATGGTGCGTGCAGAACCATTTCATAACACGGCTTTATATTGTGCACTATTGTACAGTAGGGACACATGCTTACCGTAATATGCCTATTCACATGAGTATTTTGTAATAATAATAATCTGTTCATAAAACATCTATTGAAAAAAGCTTTACAATTTATTATAATGAACAGCCTTGCCAGGCCGGGATCCAACTTTCAACTGTCAAATGCATCTTTGTCAAAGGGTAAATATTGACAGAATTTTGCTATAATCGTGACCAATTTAACAGAAAATTATCTACTGTGGCTACAAAAATGGGCATTTTACATGTAATTGGGTCATTCCATGAAAATGGGACACAGTTTTCCCGTTACGTCACAACACTTGTGGAGTTGATTTTTTATAATTACTGGACTTCAGAGAACGATTGCCCTCGGCATATAGATTATATGGCCTCATGAATCGAACACCACCTATTATCTGTTGATACTACCCAAAACGCAACGAGAACGATTCAATAAACTAGTGCGATCTTCTAAATGCAAGTGTGACATCCCTGAAAATATACGGATTTATTTTAGAATGTGAAACATCAGAATGGTAATGGGAAAAATATTTTGTTTGCTCTATAAAAATGGGTCAATAGCCAAAATTGTATGTCAACTTGTGTTCTTAGCAAGAATAGCAGATCTTCTTGTGAAAAACACAAGTTGACATGCAATTTCGACCATTAGCCCATTTTTATAAATTGAACAAAATTTTGATTAAGCAAATTTTTCTGCTAAACAGCTTTATGAAATTGGCCCTTGGACATGCTCCTTTAATGTGAAACTTGTACTGAAACGATAGCGTTTTGTGACCATCTCGGTTTCATATTTACCGTACCATGTTTACTCAAGACGTTTCACAGTGTGAAAGGTTTTCTATGCATACACTTGTACATGTGTACGGTACGTAATGGTACTTGTACCAACACGTACATAGCTCTAATGCATCAACTCAAACATGTGTGCACATTATGTACATGTAGGCTCATATGTAGGCTTATAATATTGCACAGCATGGGAGTTTCACGTCTGTCTCGCAGTTAATTCCATGTAATTTCAGCCAAGACCAGGATTTCCAAATAAACTTGACCCCAAGGTACTTCCCTTACGTCAATGCTATCGTGCCTGCTGATGCCTCACACTAAAGCATGGATCACACTCGACGCATACTCCCATCCCACCACCCCCACCCCCCCAACGGGGAATTTAATTCCCACTCATTTTCTCCCATTGCCGTCCGGAGATAGTGCATGTATGGGTTACGGCCTCAAAAGACTAAATGCGACATCGAGCAATCAAATCGTTGTCCTCGGGGAGAAACGAGCATCCGGCTGTGAATTACGAGATGGCGTTTAATAGTGACATGATGGATGAAGCTTAGGAACGTTTTGCATGCGTGTAATTGGCCGACTTTCATTCATATGTAATTACACTCATTTGTAAATGCGCATATAATAATTATTTACAGATTATTTTGCAGTGTTTTTTGCTGTAATATTTTGAAAAATAAATACATGTGCTATTTTGTGTTTACAAAAAGCATAAAGTATCTGTCAACCATAGAATAAAAAATTCAGATTGTTAAAAAAAAGAATTTCGTTCTAACCTAACAATCATATAAAATACGCCAGGTACGGTACATGTACCTGTACCTTTACAAAATACTGTCCATGGCAAGAAAACAAGAAATATGCCGTCCCCAATTTAAATATGGCCAAAAGTAAAGGTCGGTTGGCTGCTTTAAATGTAACCAGATAAATTAGTTTACTAAACTTTTGTGGATTTTCGACAGTATCCCCGAAATACATGAATTGAGAGCGTGAAATTTCAGAAAAATGAGGAAAATATGACATATGGTATGGTATCAAAATCTCAACACTCGTGGGGAAAATGAAGGGCTAAAAATGTGATCTGGGCACGCTTCTTTAACCCTTGTTTTCTTCTGGGCACAAATTCATGGCACTGCCTAGCAGAAAATACTGCTGTGAAATGTTTGAGCTTAGCAAAAAATTGACAAAATACGCCCTACATTTTTGCCAGTCAAATATAATTTATACATGACAGATGACATGATATTTCAGCTGGTACCCTGGTAGCTTGTTTTTGCTAAACACAATAACGGTACGTTTGTGTGCTAAATTGTTCTGCAAAAATGCTCCAAGAATTTTGACCCCGATCTAAAAAGTCTGCCTTTGAAATGTGAAGTGGGTGATTCCCATGTAAACTTGGGGAGGGTCCATGGTGCATACATTGTTGTACACTTGTATTGTTTTCCCATCACAAACGATTAGCAGTTGAACTGATTAAATTGCAGAAATTCCAATATGTTTTATGCAACAATCAAGTCTGTTGATTACGAGCTCCCTATGTATATTTAGGAAACAGTTTTCCCCATTACATGGAAGATCTATTCCTAGTTCAATTCAATTCCATTTTTGATTTTATTTTGGGCGTCAGTGCCAATGACAACCGACAGCCACAGTTTCCAAATATTATGTTTCCGAAATCTCTTGCTAACGATTCCGCACAAGCAACCAATTTCTTGGCTGCTCATGTGCCATAAGAGGCAAAAACCCTTTTTAACCAAACTGACCAGTTCAAGGAACCCCAACTGAAAATGGTTTCAAGACGGCCACAGTTGCTCTATAAATATTTCACTTTTGCAGCATAACTGTCTTTAATATGAACTTCAAACCAAGTTAATTCAAAAAGATTGTAAAATTACTAAATTATGGGTCAAAAATGCTGGGAGAAAATCAATGAATCCAGAGTATTGTCTTAAAACTTGATAAAAACTGAGCATTTTGTGTCCCAGTGCCATGGCAAGTGCACAATGAATATTCATTGCATGCATGGTATTGTATTCATTGTGCTCACTCCCTCTGGACTTTGGCACAGTGCAATGACTAGCATGCATTATACATGTAGTGTACATGTTGGAGGTGTAATTAGATTTTTAATAGTCTGTTCCATAATTTGTCTAATCTAATCATTCACAATGTCACCATATACATGTAAGTACATACAGTACACAACACTGTTGATGTCCAGAGGGAGTAAGTGCTATGAATGTATGGTCATTGAAACATGAATATTCATGAGGTGCACAATCGGCGATTGGGACACAAAATACACTGTTTTTGTCCAAGTTTAAGACAATACTACACATTTACTGATGTTTTCATTACAAATTTCATTTTATAATTTAGTAATTTTGCAGTCTGATTCAATGAATCTTGTTTTAAGTTTACATTTAAGATACTTATGCTGAAAAAGTGAAAATTTTAGAGAAAAACCATAGCTGTCATGAAGCCATTTTAGATTGAGGATGCCTTGAAGTATGCAGTATGGTTAAAAAGGGTTTTTGCCTCTTATGGCACATGAGCAGCCAAGAAATTGGTTGCTTGTGCGGAATCGTTAGCAAGAGATTTCGGAAACATAATATTTGGAAATTGTGGCTGTCGGTTGTCTTTTACACTGATGCCCTAAAAAAACAACAAAAGTCAGGTTATGAATAAGAAAATATTCTGCAATTGGGAATGTTGGTTCACAGAAAGAGTGTCTGGGGTACTGATGTACTTCCTTTCATATGCACAATGAGTATCCACTTGACCAGACAAATTTTTTGTTGCTAGGTGGCAGTGTTGTAGGACTTAAGACCAGGACTCGGCCTCGAGTCACAATTTTTGTGACTCGGGCTCGACTCGAGTCACAGTCACATATTTCAAAAAACGATATATATTCGTGCACTTAATGCAGGATTCTTGGGTGAAAAACACAGTATGACGTGAGAATATGTACACTACCCAGCCAGGCCGGCAAGGAGCACATGAGCACATCATCATTTCACATATTCACGCATTCCCTGTACAGGTCTGCCATAGCTGGGACGCAGCTTTTTTCAGTGCATGGACTGTGCGTTTTGCGTTGTTCTTAAATCAAACAGCGTGCATCCATGATGCGCGCAACGCGCTCTTCGCACACACAAATTCACACTGAGCCTCTTTGCGCGTGATTGCCACACTCTTCGCTTTGAGAAAAAGCGGTGTGGAAGGAATTTTGAATGAAACAATGCACTGAAAATCACTGAATTTTGAAAACACTTTCCGTCCAAGCTAATTCTGCGGAAGGAATTTGGGGTGAAACAATGCACCGAAAACCACCGAATTGGCTTGGACATGTTGAACGGAAAGTCTTTTTATACTTCAGTGATTTTCAGTTTCGTTCAAAGTTACCTCCACATCGCTTTTTCTCAAAGCGACGCGCGTCGCAATTACGCCGAAAAGGCTGTGTGAATTCACCATTACAACAAACAATTGCCATGTGAAGACACAATGAGCATCATCATATAACGCATGTAGTTCATTCTCTGACCGCGTCCCAGCTATGGCGGACACACACGGACAGTTTCCATGGTAACGGGAAAGTTATATCAAATTATCATACATCTACCCCCTTTATTTGAAAAAAAATGGTTCAGGCTGTGTAAATCATTCATCACTGTTGACAGAAAAACCCTTATTAATATGCATACATCGGCTACGGTAATTTGTTACACCTGCTATACCCAACATGTATACTATGTACCAAATGCATGCTCTAGTAAATGCACTATGCCATTGTCCAGAGGGAGTAAGTGCAATGAATACAATATCCATGCACTTGATGAATATCCAATGTCACTTGTTATGGCACTGTGGCACAAAAAGTACACTTTCCATCAAGGTTTTAAGACAATACTCTATATTCATTGACTTTTTCAAGGCATTTTTTGATCCATAATTTAGTATTTTGACAGCCTTTTGTAATGAACCTGGTTTTAAGTTCATATTTAAGACAGTTGTGCTGCAAATGTGACATAATTTAGAGAAAACCATGGCTGTCAGGAAACCATTTTAGGTTGAGGATGTCTGGAACTGGTCAGTTTGGTTAAAAAGGGTTTTTGCCTCTTATGGCACATGAGCAGCCAAGAAATTGGTTGCTTGTGCGGAATCGTTAGCAAGAGATTTCGGAAACATAATATTTGGAAACTGTGGCTGTCGGTTGTCTTTTGCACTGACGCCCTAAATAAACATAAAAAGACAGAAAAGAAATTAAGAACGTGGATTAACACTGCTAGAACTGCTGTAAAGGACATATGAAATAGGATTTTTATTTTTATTTAAACACATTTCAATCAATTTCAGAGAATTTGATAGTTGCGTTTTGGTGTAATTGCAAGTTTTCTATTTTTATGCTAATGAAATTTCCATATTCATGAGCAAAGCGGTGATGTCATCTCAGGACAACAGAGGAATTCTCCATAGACTTGTGTACAAATGTTGGTGTCATTTTCAGTGGCTTCTTGATATCATGAACTGTATCAGTTTACTGAGTTTGTTTAGTATGTCATTCCCAACAATCCTGACAAGTTTGTTTGAGCCAAAAATGGATCAGTGGGGTACTGTTACTGTTTGAAATGTAATGTTTTTTCTTTGTATTTCAAATGTGGGTTTCCTCCATGACTAGCTTTAAACAGTGCCCTCACCTGTCATGAAAATTTTGAAGTAAAGAAAAGGTCACTTCAATCTGAAATAAAAACAAATTTGAGTTTGCCCCTTTGTCTGCAGCAGCTTGATCCTTTGATTTGTGTATAAAACAAGCTTGTTGTTAATGTTCACTTCACAAATCCTTTAAATGAATTGCACTGGCCACTGTAAACAACACAATTTGCAACAAAATTATCACAAAATTTAAAAAATTACAATGAAAACAAAAACAATATCTGAAAGTGTCACAGCAGTCTTCCACAGTCAAAGAATAAGCAACCTTGAATTGATATGCTTTATTGCACATTCATAAATACCTTAGACAGTTTACGCATCCCTATTGGCTGAGAGCACTTCACGAGCCCAATCTTAAACGGACGATAAAGACCAGTGATAAAGACCGGCTGGCCCGCGTTTGTGCCCGCGCCCTAGTCAGCGCGTATGGAACACGCACACAGAAACTGCAAGCGCCTGATACTGAAAGCAAAATGTGCGAAGTACCTTGTCGTGTGCGTGCGCGTACAACACGCCTGCATTACATGTACATGTATGAGTAACGCACGTGATTGAACAAAAACAACTTGATGCACAGCTAGTAGTTTGAACGAACGTGATATGCATACAAAAATACAATGCCAAAATGGCAAGCAAATTTTGGTGTGTTTGGCCAGTCTTAATTACATGTAATACGTTCCAGGCCCCTAGCTGGTTTTAAACGTATGTTTAAGACTGGCCAAACCCTTATTTTAAAATTTAATTACATACGTGTATTTTCTTGTTTTCTTTTGTTTTAAAAATGTAGGTCTTGCAGAAGTACATGGAACATGTAGAGCGAATGAAGACAAGTGGGGGGTCAGATGTCGTCAACAGTCCCAGGTTATTCAAGTAAGTGGTACAGTCGCCTGACGCATGATCTATAGAGGGCGCCATTACATGTCAACAATGCACTGAGTAAATTGGTTGCCATGGCAATTGGCTCTAAATATTGAGGTGTCAGACAAAGCATCCATTCCAATGTTTTAAACACAAGGACGCAGTTTAGTGATTTTTAGTGTAGAGCCATTGCCTAGGCAACTAACAAAATATGATGTACATGTATACTTCAGCAATCGATATCGAGAATCAAAGTGCATAAAGTACCCTTTTGTATTTTCAAGGTAATGAACTAGTCAATTCCTTCCCCTATTCCACATTGTCCACCCATTCCTTTTCTGCCAGCCTGGCCCTAACTACATTTAGCACCACCTTGTCTTTCAAACGAAAAAAAACAAGAAAAAATAAAACAAGAAAAAAACAAGAAACTAACAAAAAGCCCCTGAATTGCAATAAAGTGCATATATTTTACATTTCAAATTTCCCTGGGTCTTCATATTTTCTATATCGGGCGGACATACAGAAAATGCATTACTTTTTGTGTGTGTGTCAGAGCAGGGGGTGGATGTTTGACCCCCAAAACCCACCTCCCCCCACGCCCCCTTTATCGGATATGCGCCTGATTTCAGCTGTAAATGACCGCAACACGTCATTTATCATTACAATTACTGCAATGGTTACTGCCAACATACCAGTACATGTAACCCCATAATACAGTCTGTTACAAGTACACATTGTACATGTGTAAATGTCATAAATAGCACATGCTTGTTCACTAATACCTTAAATGTCAAAGATTTCACTTGCGATTAAAATATCATCGTCGATCATGGTGACGAAAAACATAAATGTCAAAAACAGGTGTGGCTTGCAATGACGAGAACAGTTCATTTATGTACAAGATGCCATCGGAGTTCAATCCAAATCGCAAAGCATCTTTACTCCTTGACTCTCAAACAGGTCTCGATGAGTCATCCTTTTTTTCTTTTGGCCTTGGAAATGAAAACGACCATGGCTGATAAAATATGTGTTGAAATGTCTGCATGTCGGCCATTCTAATGAGACATATGAAAATTGCTCATGAATAAGATTACAGAATGGAAATATGTAAATGAACTTTGACCCATACAATACTGTACCGGTATCTTATCCTTGTGGTATGAATGCATTGTGAATGCATAATTGCATTGTTCATTTTTATAAGGATAACAAACAAATGGTTTTATTTTGTTTTCTAATTCCTATTTTAAATGGAAAATAGATTGAGGTGCATAATGCACAAAATAGAGCTTTGTTGATGTCCATGGTATCTTACGCATGACCCCTCTAAAACATTTTCTACGGAATGAGTCGGCTACAATGTATAGACCGTATCGAATAGCCGCCATTTCGTGGGGCAGTTTCTTTGTTCCTTGAGGACATGTATGGTTGCACATATTGTGCTTCCATTGTTGAACGGTTTAAGTAACAAAAGGTGCCCCACGAAATGGCGGCTATTCGATATGGTCTATAGTACTCTGTCACTTGCATGCAACTGAAGAACGTTGGATATTTGTACCAATTATGTAGATACAGTAGTTTTGTGTCAAAAAAATTACCTGCATTTTCTGTCCATAAAAATAATTCTAATTTGCTGGTAGAGCACCTGCCCTGTGTGTCAGACGTATTGGGTTCAAATTTCAATGAAGACCATATTTGTTTCTTTCTCATCTTATGTTTGGTTGTTTTATTTCAATGGTGATTAGCACCATAGCATATTGCATTTGTTACGTTGCTCGGTGGCACACCCATGAAAAAACTAGGTTGTTACCCGTACATAAACGAATGAGTATGTGTATACCACAGAAAAACTACTGTGCCTGACTACACCACTGTCCCTCATAGCTCAGTTGGTAGAGTACCTTTCCGGAGTGTCACAGGTCTCGGGTTTGAATCCTGAAATTGAATTTGTTTAAACCATTAGAAATAAATACCAAAAAACTGGTACCGTTGACTGTGTTTTGTGCTGATGCTCTTCAACGTTTTCAACAGTTGTCTTCCTTGCCCATTTCAATTCATCAGTTGTTCCACCCTAAAGCTTGTGGTGCCATAATGCCTGTGAATGCTTGCATTTTAACAACCCCATAATATTCTTATCATATGTTCCGTTTTCTCCTCTCTTCCTCATTTTTTCTCCATTACAGATTCTTCTTTTAGCGTTAACCAGTAATTTACAGCGTAGCCTTAGCCGTTCATTGGCTTGAGCTAGCATTGCCCATATCAAAGCAAAATCCAGGCTAAGTTGGAAATCAAATCATTGTTTGTGTTTTGCTCATACACTTGGTGTTGGGTTCACTGTCATACATTGTAGCACAAGTTTAAAGAAATACTCTTTTTTATTAATAATATATTAACTTTTTTCTGGTACTGAAACCAAGGAGTCCTCAAAAATGCTCAGGGCACTTGCAGCCTGAAGAAACCTGTGAAGATAGGCGTGTTTCTATTGAGACCCATTTACTGGATAACGCCAAAGAAGACGGAAAATATGCTCAGTAGAAACAGGTCTTATCCGCTATTTTCTGGTAAATAGCGGGGAGAATTTTCCCCAGCAATTTCCTTCTCGAGGAAGAAAAATGCCAGAGAATTTATCCGGTAAGCGCCAATAGAAACATGCACTATTCCGCCCGAGTGTGCATGTACAAGAGAGAGAACGTAAACATGTGACCGCACAATGACTGATCTAATAGACATGCTTGACCTCCGCATGTGACCTTTACCCGGCAAAACCACGAAGCGTGAGGAAGGCCAGCAAGCTCCACTCTTTTTCGGAGAGAGCGGCTCAGTAGAAACTTAACTATTACTGGTAAATGGGTTTACCGGTAACATTCCGGATCTTCAATAGAAACTCGCTAAATGAATGTTCACTTGTAGAGGTGGGAGGAAAATCCCAACACACATAGGAAAACCCACAGAATCAAGCAGAGACTAAAACTCAAATTTTCTGCATTGTTTTCATCAAAAAAAATGACTTTAAAAAAACAAAATGCTTCTTGTTTATAAAAAAAAAAATTTGCACTTTGTGTTTCACTCTTAAAGCTTTAAATATGTTGTATGCTTCTGCAAAGATTTGTCACACTGCTGGTTTCATCATTAATCAGTATCACGTAAAATGTTCTTACATATTTCACTTATTTTTATATGTACATGCTTTTTGCTTATTTAATTTAGCAAATTATGCTTCATGAATTGCTGTCAGTTGCGTCGATGTACGCATACTTGCAACTAGTTGCTGTCAGTTTCATGCGTGCATCTGATCGACAGCAACCGTTGCTTGTTGCTTCCAGTTGAAAGGTCAATGTACTCTAGCCTTTACCGAGTTGCCATGTCAATGTGCGCGCTCTGGAAATGCAAACATTGCTGGATGCTCCCAGTTGCCGCTAGTTGCACAACTGATCAGTTGCTGTCGATTTGCGCGGTACGCACACATTGACAGCAACTGATCAGTTGAGTTGGAAGGTCGATGTACGCTAGCCAATCTGCAATGTCCAAACATTTCAATCTTGAAACCGTGTTGACAGGGAACATCTTACTCAAATATTTCCAATGTCCAATGCAATTGGGATTTTGCCTACAAAGAAAACAATAAATAAAGATGAATATATATAAATGCATGTGCACATGCATTTTTTACAAGGTCGCCCTCTTGTGAAAGGCACTAAGCCCTTGGCTGCATGTACATGTGTATGGCTTCATTTTCTGTAAAGTATAGCTAGAGAACCAGCCGTAAATAGGACAGTAGCTTTACACAATTTCTTGAAAGCATGGCCATACCGTATGGCCATACATTTGTACATTTAACGATGTTAGTTAATGTCCATAGTTAATAATAATGATGGTGGATTCTTATATAGCGCACATGTCCACCCTGCGGGATGCTCCTGGCGCTGTTGCTATTATTACAGCTGTAATTTAACTTTTTCAGGTTTTTTTTTTTTCTGTGATTGTCTTCTTGGTTTACAGGATGCATGAATCAATGCACCACTGTCACGACATTCAAACTGTCCTCTTGTGTGTTGCACTATGTTTGTAAACATTTTATTTCTTACAACACTTTCATATGGCACCAAGCATGTTTGTTCTTGCACGCACTACACTCGCTCACACCACTTATATGTACCATGCACGATTTTATAACTTATTTTACATGTGCTTTGTACAGTATTTCATCATTGCTTTTAGAGCCACATTCTCATCTTGCGAGAGGCGCCTGACTAAGTATTCGTGGAATTTTAAACTGTTAAACCAAATGTGGGTGCACAAACACCGCTTTGGCCACGTTACTGTGGCTTCTAGCAAAGAAAGCATGTTAAAGGAGCAGTTACATAGTGCACATTTCACATGTTCACGTGCATTGCAAATTGCACGTGGTTATGATGGGGTTGTCTTAATTCATTTTGCAGCCTATAGGCCGAGTTGCATGAAGCTTACAAGTGTCTTCCACCTAAACATCGAGAAAAATAGGTGGGTGGCGCCATTGGCAGGTGACAGCCAGAGACACTGAGTAATTTCCCTACTCTTCACAAAAGAGTGCTCTGGAACAACAGCTTTACATCCCTTCCGAAGGATGGAGAAATTGTGGTAAAGTGCCTTGTTCAAAGGCACAGGTACATGTACCATGACCGGTATACCCAGCACGATATGTGGCAAAGGGTCTCCCCCCACCCCCCAACGTCCCTATACCTCAACACACTCTTCTCTTTTGTTAACGCACCATCCCCCCTGAAAATTGAAAGGAATTCCTTGGAAATTCCTGGGATGTTTGAGACACAATGGGGGAACAATGGTAGGGGGGATACCCTCTGCCACATATCGTGCTGCATATGATGACCGGGTGTCAAACCCGCAAAGCACCTGTGATCTGCACCAAAATCCCAGCATTGAGTAGGAGCTTGCGAAAAGTGGACAGAGTGTTGTGCATCCATGTTTGGTATCGAGAAAACTTTGGGTGGAGGTTTAATTTCCGTGCACAATATGGCAAAAGTGATATTTAATCGGCTTTATTTTCTTCTGTTCTCTCTGCTTATCCATTCCAGGTTAAATCTAAACCGGCCCCATTCCCCGGTCCTGTTAGATCATGAAGGCGGGGGCATCCATAATGATGTCAAATCGGCCGACTCCCTTAACTCCCCCAGTACACCCAAGAAGAGCTTCGTACCAAATGAGCAGACCAACGACTCGAATCTCCAACACGAGATCATGACATCACCGGACCGTGAAAATCTCGACGGGAAGCAAGCAAAGAGAATGCCACATAAAACGATAGAAACGCAAGCTGGTGTGGACACCAGTAACGCATCCACAGGTAAAAGGAATTCTTATTAAGCCCACCCTCAAGTCGACCTTGTAACAATATAGAAAAGTCTGGCTTTTTATGTATCCGGTATGACCAAGCTACGCCTGAGCTACGCCCGTCGACATCAAATTAGTCGGCATATGTTTTGAAACTAATATTAAGACTATCGGCATCCGTTGGTGATAAAACAAAACTCCAGAGTGGCAAGAGCAGAACAATTAAAACAACCAGGAATCAATTGCAGCCGACGTGAATAAAGTTTTGTGGCATGCACATCATGCGCGCCACATGCCCATCTAGTCCATATAGATACCAACGTGTAGGAAAACTATGTCTTGTAATTCTCGTCACAACAAACTGCATGGTGACCCTTTTCGTTTCTTGCAGCCGATTTCACACACGAAAAAGCACAGCTTGTGCATGTGGCATACATATAGCCTAGTTAAAATTATCGGAAGATTGTTGTCAGCTTAAATGCAATACAAGTAGCCTTAATTGCGTTTAAATCTCTTGACTGCTGGACACTGCAGACTCCTGTGTTTAAGGCACACCCCAATTGTCATCTGCCGTAGCAGGAAAAGTTCGCCTTATACAGAAGTAACTATGAAAGTCACATACTGTATAAGATGCACCCGTGAATAAGACACAACCACAGCTTTTGATTTTTTTGCCATTGTGAAAAAAGTGGTTTTTACGGCATTTTTGTCTTTAGCATTTTAGTGTGTTCCTGCAGTACCTTCTTGTAATAATTTAATAACATGTATGCTCTTTATCCCAGTCACGAGTCCACAGAAAGACAACCGCACATTGAGTCCCGAGCTTGCAGCCATCTTCGATAGCACACCGGAATTACGAGACAGGAAAACAGATAGAGATACCAACGCCGCAGAACATAAAGGGTAAGAATGTCAGGATAAGACTTGGATGACAAAATAGGGGGAATTTTTCTCACATAAGTTGATGTCTGAGGGTATTTATAGGCCGTCCACAGTAGTCAACATTTTCACAGTTCTTCAGAGCATAGTATTTTTCACGACCACCCGCCCCAACCCCCTCCCTCCAACCCCCCTCCCCGGAAATACTACTTATCAACATTTGTTGTCACTACCATGAAATGTCAACATTTTGCAGTGCATTTAAAGTCGTACGCTGCCCTCGACTCAGCTGGTATAGGCATCTGCCCGGTGTGTCAGAGGTCTTGGGGGAAAACTTAAGGGAGTATACCACTGTGCCTCATAGCTCAGCTGGTATAGACCGTACCGAATAGCCGCCATTTCGTGGGGCAGTTTCTTTGTTCCTTGAGGACATGCATGGTTGCACATATTGTGCTTCCATTGTTGAACGGTTTAAGTACAAAAGGTGCCCCACGAAATGGCGGCTATTTGATACGGTCTATAGGCATCGGCCCGGTGTGTCAGAGGTCTTGGGGAAAATTTAAGGGAGTATACCACTGTGCCTCATAGCTCAGCTGGTAGAGAATCTGCCCGGTGTGTCAGAGGTCTTGGGGAAATGTGAGGGAGTATACACCCGTGCCTCATAGATCAGCTGGTAGCGCATTTGCCTGGAGAGTAGGAGGTCTTGGGGAAAACCCGAGGGAGTATACCACTGTGCCTCATAGCTCAGCTGGTATAGGCATCTGCCCGGTGTGTCAGAGGTCTTGGGGAAAACTTAAGGGAGTATACCACTGTGCCTCATAGCTCAGCTGGTATAGACCGTATCGAATAGCCGCCATTTCGTGAGGAAATTTTTTTGTTCCTTGAGGACATGCATGGTTGCACATATTGAGCTTCCATTGTTGAACGGTTTAAGTACAAAAGGTGCCCCACGAAATGGCGGCTATTCGATACGGCCTATAGGCATCTGCCCGGTGTGTCAGAGGTCTTGGGGAAAACTTAAGGGAGTATACCACTGTGCCTCATAGCTCAGCTGGTATAGCATCTTCCCAGTGTGTCAGAGGTCTTGGGGAAAACCTGAGGGAGTATACCGCTGTGCCTCATAGCTCGGCTGGTAGAGAATCTGCCCGGTGTATCCGAGGTCTTGGGGAAAACCCGAGGAGTATACCACTGTGCCTCATAGCTCAGCTGGTAGAGCATCTGCCTGGTGTGTTAGAGGTCTCGGGGGGAACCTGAGGGAGTATACTACTGTGCCTCGTGTGCCAGGTTTGTCTGAGGTCTTAAGTTCGAATCCTGTATGATTTTTCTTGTGACACTTTTATAATATTAATTGAAAATGAAAAAACTTATGTCGGACAAAAACAAATTTCATGGGGTAACTTTGTTTGTTTTTTTGTCGTATGTTATGCTTTAGAGAGAACAAGGCTAATACAATCTATGAAGAGTTGGATCCCGCCTTGATCACGGAAATGGATGAAGGAGCTAGTATTACAGGTAAAAAGTCCAAGATTCAAATCAAAATCAATGGGATTAGTGGGATCAAAATCAGTGGGATATGGCAGATTGCAAGAAGATTTTTGCTTTAAAAAAAATGTGTATTGGGATTCGGTGTGTGAAATATGGATGCCATTTATGTTTCTCTAACAAACTGTGAAACAATATCTTTGGACGACATCCATAGTTTGTTCTGCACAAACAAAACAGTTTTTTGTGTGTTTTTTTTCACAAGTCGGCAATATAATTTGGTGGCTGACAAGGATCTTTTTTAAAACTTATTCAGAGGTTTTTCTCCTGTGTAACAAATTTTTCTGTTTTCTTCTCAAATTATCTTTCACTTTTTTCAAATAACACTAACAAAAAACTAACCCTTAACAAGAAGACATTGTCTGTCCTGTTGTTTTTTTCATCAAGGTTTCTTAAACTGATTGGTAAACTGTTACAAAGGGCGTTATTTCCACTCGTAGTTTTTAAAAATCCATGTTGATAAAACTGCTGTGTCGAAATTTCAGCCACATAGAGGCAGTAATACTTCAGAAAACTTGGAAAATCCATTCATGGCTTTTGTGTTGAGTTGAGTGGTACATTGTAAAAACGTCTTTTGCAAAATACTTTTTTAGAAAACCACCTTCAGTTGTTAATTTCTCACACAAAATATCATTTCGAACAGAAATAAAATAATGTGGTGTTTGGTACCATTGTTATTAACTCTTTTAGTAAGGTTTTTCTTGTCAACTCATTACAAAAAATGATGTACTCTACCTTTGAATCCTGCCTTCATTTACAAATAAAAAGATGTTTCCAAAGTGTGCTTGAATTTGCCAAACAAATCAAACATTGCCCAACATCTCTTTGTGGCCGAAAGCTTTGTCAAGTCCCAGCTGATTCAGTATATCACCGCTGACCGCTTTCAGTGTTTCGTATACATGTACCGGGGGTATATTTCCTACATGTGGAGTATCAAATACATTCATAAATACCTTATACAGTTTACTCATCCCTATTGGCTGAGAGTACGTCACATGGGCAGTCTTAAATGGACGATAAAGGCCCGGCCAGTCTTAAACACTGTTAATGGTGTTAAACACATTTGAGCCTTACTCACGACCGCTCCCAAGTCAGTTTCAGCACGTATGGAACACGCGCACGCACACACAGTCTTCCCCCCCCCATACACTATGCGGACTTCTTTTTGTACTCATGTACTGTAAGTTTTTTTTTCTTTCTAAAATCGAAATGCAGGATTTCGCCCTAACTTTACAATTCGTTTAAGGGCATCGTTACACACCGTATACATTTTTTTTTAAACCACCCTCCACCTCCCCTTATCCTTTTTAAAATGCTAAGACAACTCGTCTGCGGACCTGTGCAAGTCAACACAGTTACAGTGCTACCTGGTTTATGCGGACCTCTTTTGTCCAAAAGTTCACATAGTGTATGTAATGCTCGTACACAAAAACCAAAACACAAAAGCAAATTTGATGCAGTGTATTTACCAGGCTGTGGGCGTGTGCGTACAGCACACATGCCTGCAATGCACGCCACGTGCGCGATCGAATAAAATACTTTGCAAAATGGCCAAACTGCGTCATTTCTTGCCAAAGAATTTTGGGAGTTTTACTGATTTACACAAAGAAGTATTTACGAATGTGAATAAAAGTGGGTTTGACCAGTCCTAAACAATACGTTCCAAACCGGCTAGGGGCCTGGATGAGTACATGGGTTTGCTTGGGAACTTTTACCTGCAACTCGGGCCATTATCACTTGTCCAGGCCCCTATCCGGTTTTAAACGTTTAAGGTTAGAACACATGATTGGTAATCTCGAAAATCAGAAATGTTCACAGATTTACACATAACTTACACAATATAAACATGATGACGGCAGAAAACATCCCCCTAAAATAGTTTTTTTTCTAAAGTGCTATAGTTTTTGAGAAATGAGTAAAACAATTATTTTTCGTCTCATGAAACGGAAATTCATTTCGCCCCAAAACCACTTCGCCCTGAACCACTTCGCCCCAAAAGCCACCTTGCCCCCAAACCACTTCGTCCGAATGCCACTTCGCCCCAAAATACTTCGTGCACAGGCCGTGGTTCAGGGCGAAGTAGTTCGGGGCGAAATAATTTTGGGGCGAAGTGACCGTAAAGCCTTTTTTGACTGTTTTCTCAAAAGTTAGACAAAGTACGGAGCTGGTTTTTGCTCAGGTTGGTTTTAATCATGCATATCTTCAATCACACAGGGAGATAAAACCATTTGCAACTGTTTACCAATCATGTGTTCTGCCTTTAAGACTGGCCAAACACACTTTTATTTCCTAATTCAAAAATGTGGATTATCAAATATGTGTATCTTGGTATTGGTTTGTTGGTTGTCTAACCCCTTTCATGTACTAGCCATTGAAGACTATCTACTCACTCAATTCAAACTCTCTACTGATTCCATGCATGCTTTTGAACAAGCAGTGGACCCATCTGAGTTCTCTGGTAAGTCTACTAACATGACTAATGTTTCATTTCACACTAAACACATTGGTTGGGTCACTGTTGAGTCTGTGAGTGTTCTGTTTACCACTGGTTACTAATACTTGTGTACAGTGAAGTCGTGTGTACAGTATGTTGTGTGTATAGTTCGTGTACGTAGGTCGGAGAAATACTTCGAAGAGCAGTTATCTCTCACAAAGGTCATCAATACTTTTATTTTTGTGCTGAAAAGTGAATCTTTTAAGATTTTATACATGTCCCCTTTTGCATGTACATGTATGCCACAGTTGTGAAATGTGGTTAAGATTTTTTTTTTTTTTTTACTGAGATAAAAAAAAATGAATTTTTTTTTAAATTGCAAATTTTGTCCAGTTTCCCCACTGTAAAAATGAAAGTGATCCAGTGGAGTTCTACATGTTTACTGCTAAAAAAAAAGACTCAAACATTCCCTCTCTAATCTAATGTGTTTTTAATATTTCTCATAACATAATACAGCATCACATTTTCCCAAAACTAATATATCCATGATTTATCCTGTCTTATTGTGACATTTTGGCGCTATTTTTGTTTGTTAGCTTTTTCCAAAGATTTTAGATTTCCTTTAAAATAGCCCAAAAAATTGTTTTTTATTGTCCTGCCTGACGTTTTTATTTGATTTATTTTGCCACCCAAAGATAGTGAAGAGAGTGATGTGTCGTATGACTCGGATGGTAAATTTCCTTCATGCATGTTTTTGGGGTTTCCTAATCCAGAAGGTGGCGTCCAATTTCCTGTTAACCTATTAAAACAGAAATCCGAGTTTAAAAAAAACATTGAAAATGTCTCATTTCCAAACCATCTTGCTTTTTCCACATTTAAATTATGCTTTGGCGATTCCAACATTTTTAAGGCCTGTCCGCATTGGACTTATTTGGGGAAAACTTACCGAGACCATGGAAACTTTTCTAATTTTTAATCCAGTGCGGACAGCCTGGGAAGTTTTCCTCTCAGTAGCTTTCCCCGAGTCTAGCCGTTACTTTTCCTGGCCAACTGCTGCCCAGGAAAACTGACCAGGTAACTTTTCCTGAGACGGTAAGTCCAATGCGGACACATCGAGTCGGTAAAAGTGCTGTGGAAATGTACGTCCGGGCCCTGAAGATCATCCCGCTTAAGGATACCGCGCATGCTCTCCCACGGTCTCGGTAAAATTTTCCTGTGTTGAAAATGTCAAATGCGAACAGCAGTCAAATTTAGCCATTTTTCATTTTACCATCGTCTCGGTAAAACCTGCCAAAAAAACAAGTTCAATAGAGCCTTTGCACGGCGGCCATGACGGGGGCAGTCACATTGTCACCGTCCGTCATGCATGAGTAGGTGCTTTGTGGTTCTATTGTTACATCATTTACTCAAGAAGACCTGCCCCCCTGTCATGGCCGCCGGTGCAGAAGCTCTATTGCAGTTCTATTTGATTTCTTTTTGAAAACAAATTTTGGCAAAAGTGAATTTTACTTTTTTCCCCCACTTTTTATAATTTTTAAAAGTAGAAAATAAACTCCGATTCCTGTTTTAAGCCATGCTGAGGTTTAGGGTATAAAATACAGGTTGGTTTATATCATAAGATAAGAAAATGAGATGTGGGGACGTATTTTATTTTTATTTTTATTTTATTTTTTGCCTTTTCTGGTGAAAATCAAGCATTCATTCAAAATGGAACAGTTTGTGATTATAATTTGGTTGGGTGTCTGCACTTTTAGCAGAAGGTCCACAGTTCAAATCCCGATGGAGCCAAGTTGTTTGTCACTGCATCCAGATTTTGCCAACTCATAGACATTTGTCCACATTTCTACCACATAATTTTTGTCACCTGGGAGGCTCAACAAATTTGGTGAAATTTGAATTGTTTGGTGCCTCCCTTTTTTTGAACATTTTCTGTTGGTAGTCTAGAAAATTGTTTTTTACAACAATCTGCTTGTGTCATTTTGAATGAATGTTGTTGACATTTTTAAGTACAGTGTATGTTTGCGTGGGCTCTGAGTTTGTTGGTTTCACTTCTGGTGGAATTTCCCTAATAATATTATCAGGAAAACAAGGTAAAGTCCAGGATAAAGAAAACATTGAACATCCCATCCTGAGATCTCAGGGAATTTCCACTCTGCCAAGTGACGTTACAATGCCCTGAGGAAACAGCGAAGTAAGGTGGCTGTTGCATCTAGCAAACACACGCCCGAGTCATTTTAATGTAATTTAATCAATTTGGTCATGTTATGCCGAAAAGAAATTGTATTGGGTTCTGTTCCTTATGACTGTCCCATTCCTACCAAAATTCCCGTTGTTGACTAACGTGAATTGAACTGATTCACCTGTATGCTTTAAATAGCAGCCAATCGCAGACAATGGCCAGCATAACCGAGTACATGTATCACATGCATGCACAGTGTTTACAATCTGCGCGCCTTACATTTAAATGCCTGCAATGCACTGCCAAGTTTCCTGATTGGTCCAGAGGAGGCGACGACAAGATTTCTGTCGCTTGTTCCCCAGCGAAATGGGGCTGGTTTCCTCAGGGTATTGTAACGTCGCTTCGCAGAGTGGAAATTCCCGGAGATCTCGGGATGTGAACATCCTAAAACAGCGTAAAAACACACAAACAAGCAACAATTGTTTTTGTACTTGGGAGTCACTTCACTTCACAAAGATATTATAGCGCCATTGCCACAAGATAGACCACACCGTCTCGTACCCACCTCCCAACGCGGACGTCCCATTGTTCCTCTTTTGTTTGGACTTGGTTTTTTTGGCAACTGCTCTAGTTTGTACACAATTCCAAATCGCAGCCCCCCTTGGCAATCGCAGACCCTATTGTTCCTATTGTTAAACGTCTCCCATTTGAAGACAGAAACCCGCACGCTCATGCGAATTAAATTCAATAAAGTGTATTACGTCTAGGTGGCATTTTAATATGCAAACTAGATGCTCCTCATGCCTGTTTGACATGCCTCGCGTGGTGTAATCTGTGTTGTGGGAAATATTTGTGGCAGCATCCACGAGAAGCATGTCAAACAGATGCGAGGCACGCCTATTTATTGCTTACTAAAATGCCGCCTTGGTGTACTACGGATATCGGGGCAGTGGTCTATCTTCATCTTTGCACAAAAGTGTCACAGTTTGTGACTTTAAGTAAGACCCAAGGACTTGCAATGGACTTGTGATGGACCTGTCATGGACTCGACTCATGAAGAACAAAGTGTTAGATATAAAGCTTTTTTTATTTATTTTTTTATTTTTTATATTAAATCTCAACACAGCATTTTGGGATGGGAAAGAGTTGGTGCCATACATTGTATGTTCACTAAATCGCACAATGGCACTGTGTCCTTTAGGCCATTGCACTCCAAAATAAATACACTGTTCATGTAGACCTTTTATGTACCTTGCTTGCATGCGTGTTGTTTCACAAAGTGTTTCCTGCTTTGTTTCAAAATACAGGGAGCATGCGGTATTTACCTTCTCATTTCCCATGCCAGCAGGTTTAGTTTTGATTAAAGATGCGTTGTCTGTTCACGGGGCCAATTTTACCTTGAAAATATATTTAAAGTAAAAATGGATGATTCTCTCCGTTTGCCAAAGGATTAGCTTGCAAATGAGTTATTGCTAAAAAAATCCATCAGCTAGAGGTTATGAAACAAAAATTGCAATTTGCGAAACTGTTCTCGGTGGAAGAGTTTCATAAATTGTCATGTTTTGCTCCATAACTCCCTGTCAATTACATCCTCTTGCAACAGTGCCCCTTTAACGCACTCCCTAACTCCTGCGTACAGTGGCCCTGTTGAAAAAGGCCCCATTTGGCGGTGGGACTAGCGACAGAAATCTTGTCGCCTCTGCTGGACCAATCAGGACGCTTGCAGTGCATTATGCAGCACGATTGCAGGCATTCAAATGTAACGCACGCAGATTGTAAACACCGTGCATGCATGTGATACATGTACTCGGTAATGCTGGCCGTTGTCCGCGTCGGCGATTGGCTGCTATTTAAAGCATACTGGGGAATCCGTTCCATTACATTCGTCAGCATGCATCCCTGTTATTAATTTGAAAAACTGCGGAGTAAATAAGGTTCGTCGTTTGAAAGTTTGGTAGGAATGGGACAGTCATAAGGAACGGAACCCAATACAATTTCTGGAAAGTATAGAAATTGTTTCTTTTCGGCATAACATGACCGAATTGATTAAATTACATCAAAATGACTCGGGCGTGAGTTGGCTCAAGACAACAGCCGGCTCGCTCCACAGATTTGCGTGTATTTCCTCAGGGTATTGTCACGTCGCTTTGCAGAGTGGAAATTCCCTGAGATCTCAGGATGTGTCAATTAGGGCTGTAGTCAAGTCCATCACAAGACCTCACAAGCCTTCACAAGTCCACCACAAGTCCCTGTGTCTTAATTCGAGTCACAAGCTATTCAAATTAACTCCAACAAAGGCATTCTTTTGTGCGTGTTCATCCTTTGCTTCTTGTTACTGGACTTGTCATTTTATTGGCTCTGGACTTGTAATATACTTGTGATAGACTCGATTTTATTTTATTTTATTTTTTTCAAGCTGAGAAAATTATCCCTTTTAGTCAAATATATTTTTAAGGTAAAGTCCATCCCAAGCGTGGTGCATAAAAGTACGAAGAGAGATCCGCGAACAACTGGCAGTATTGTTGCAGACAAATGTTCATTACAGTCATGTTTTACCCTACAGCGTATGTTGCTATTGTCTTGGTAGATAAACTCACAATTTAAACGCCTTTATTTGAAAGAAAAATATGCCTCAGGCATTTCTTTAAGTGAAACATTATACATTGTATAGACCACATCAAATAATTGCCATTTTTCGGATAATTTTTGGTATTTCAATCAGTCAGACTCAGCACAAAAAGTGCAACCATACATGTCCTCAAGGATCTTAAAAATGGCCTGCCCCACAAGATAGCAGCTACTCGATGCAGTCTGTAGCCTGGTTCATACATGTACTTCACTCGAAAGTGAACAGGACCAGAAATTTGACATTACAGTAAAGTTTTTGTGCCAAAAGTTGAACTTCTGCATACATGTATCAACTTGACGAATGTTCGCCGCGAAATGTCATGTCACATATAGGTCAGATTTGCATTTGCTTTCATTTGAAGTACATGTATAACAGGCTCTTCAGCAATGCGCGCGCGCCAAATTCGTCCCATGCCTTTGCTACACGAGCTGCGTATTTCGTGGCACGAAATTGGCGCGCGCATTGCTGACGAGCCTGTGCCTTTAGGGGCAGTCCAATTGTCCAAAGTTGTAAACATTTTTAAGGTTGTACAAAAGCTTATGAAGAGAGGAAGGGGGTCGTAGGCCGCATACAGCTTTACATGCAGTACATGTACAGAACAATTTTGTTTTAGAAGTAGTATTTTGGAGGGAGGGAGGGATTCTTGAAAAATACTACTCTCTGTAGAACTGTGAAAATGTTAACAATTTGGACAGCTCATTATGTCATCACATCTGAACTTAACTTGGTCAGGCGCGGGCAAAACCCCCTCCTGGAAAAATTCCTGGATCCGCCCCTGTTGGTGCATGTAAAGGTTTTCGGTATTTCAAGTTCACATTGTAGTCTAGAGGTATTGCACTGTGGTATTTGGATGGCCTAAGATGCAGTTCTTATGATTTGAGGGGTGTGATCGCACCCGCACATCACACGCACATAACAGCTTCCCACAAATGCAAATTATCAGTGCCCGAATCTGTCTGCACGCCTTGGCACAAAAACCTGATAACAACTGGACAAAAAGCTACCACTTATCTTTGTAATCTGGGCATGGTTGTTAATGTGGAGCATCTGAATTCCACTGACACCATTAACATTAACTGCATATTAACCCACATTGAAAGGCACAGGCTCGTCAGCAATGTGCGCGTGCCAAATTCGTGCCACGAAATACGCAGCCCCATGCCTTTGCTATGGAGCTGCGTATTTCGTGGCACGAATTTGGCGCGTGCGTATTGCTGACGAGCCTGTGCCTTTAAGGAAGAGGTAACTGTTAAAAACTGCTGGTGATTTTCTGGAAAATTAAGCAACCGTCTGTAGGTGTTTTCTCTCCCTTTAAAATTATCAAAAATCACAAGGACTGTAAAAGGTTCTGCATACTTGAAGCCATTTTGAATAAACAATCTTTATACTAACCCTGCATTTTGCTATGATTTCTCTTTCTCTCTTTGCCATTGCTCTCTCATACCCACTTGCCGCATCATCCTCTTAACCTTTTAACAGTCGTGCCGCCTGATAATTTTTACGGTAAGACTCGGGGACAGAGGGCTGTGTTTGTAAAGTGCTTTCTGTACTAGTTCGGTTGTCTTGTATTTAACATCAAACATGCTAGAAGGGGGCCAGTAAAAATCTGTCACATTCGTAGCACTTTGGTGATGTCTAAAATGTTACAAGTCAACCCTCGAAAACATTTTTCACAAAATAAATCCTTATCTTTTTTTTTGTCCATTTTGTCGTTAAAAATTAAAATCATTCCAATCTGCACACAAAAATGTATCTTGTCTAATCCATGATCTTTTTAATACCATTATGGTCATTAACATTGGTATTTGACATTTTGCCATCAGAAAAAAAGTGCTAATGTTACGTACTTAAATAACTTATTATATACCTCATACATTGATTCTCGTTCAGTGATTGGTTAAAAGTAGATCACGCGACATGGATTAGTTCAACCATTTCCATGCGCATGTGAAACAAATACTATCGTTTGACCTTTCGCGTCACAGGTCAAAGGATAGTACATTTTTTATGTGCTATTTCCCAGCGCGTACGGAATGTAGCGCATGTGTGCTGAGCGCGGGCGTTCGCGTGAAGCAACCAGTGGCGTTCGCGTGAAGCAACCAGTGGTGTTCGCGTTTACGCAGACAACATGCAATTTTATGGCGAGTTTATTTTTGCCCTCATCAAAACTCAACTCTGTCTTGAAATACCAATCATTGGACACAGAAAATCAATGCATTATGTATAAAAAACAAATATTGACTGCCCTTTATTCGTGTGATGGTGCAAACTACCGCCTCTCGGTGATCTTGAGATGGGAGGCCTGCTATTTTAAAAACAGGCCTGCTGTCCCAAGATCATCTCGGGACGATAGTTTGCACTATCATCTTCATGAGCAGTCAGCATTTGTACACTGGCTCCCCTTACTGTGTTTTGTGTCATTTCTTGTTCCTGCGTTGCTCGAAATGAAAAAAGTGATACATTTCTAATTTTATAAGTACTTCAAGTGTTTTGCTGTCATTCATGTTTTTTTACAGTTTTATCTAGGGAAAAGGGTCAATTAACTCAACTTAGTGTGCTTTATACAAATAATATGAGCAGAATAATAATGTTTTCACTTAAAGACACTATGTACGGTGTACAAAATCTGCTTCCTAACTTTCTCATACCTGCCAACTAGTCCGATTTTATCGTATTTGTTCCGATTTTTAAGTGTTAAAAGTGTTGAAAATCGGAACAATCGGAACGGTCGACTTGACCTGACTCCCCGTGCGCGCCGCAAGTGTTGTGTACATGAAAACGGGTGCAGTACTAGGTCAACTTGACCGTTGTACCAACTCGACCTTTGCAAATTTCACTACAGTCCGATTTCTTTACTCAGCGAAGTTGGCAGGTATGCTTTCTGCTGATTAGTTCATTTTACATGTACATGTACTCAGTATTTTTAGCTCTTTATTCGTATTGAGCTATTGGATTATGTTTGCATACTGTACATCATTGGAATAAGGCCAAGTCCTGCACCCTGACTCTCACAGGGCACGTTGGTGGTGCGTCGAACTTAAGTTCCTGTGCTAGTACTAGAATGTAGGTTCGAATCCGGGCCGCGACGGGTTGTGGCACCTGTGCCCTTGAGCAAGGCACTCAACCACACTTGCTCCCATTCCTGTAATTGGCGGTTCTCCGCTGTTGGATATGGTTAATAAATAAATAAATAAAATAAATAAATTTGTACAGCTTGAGTTGTCCTGTTTGCTTTTCATATTCATCTAAATTCTTGTCTCATTATATCACCTTTGATTGTTTTTTCTCAGGTATGGGAAAAGAAGTGGAGAACATACTTCTTGAAAACTCGGAGCTGAGGGCCACAAAGTAAGTTAAAGACAAAGTATTCACAAAACAACTAAAGTCAAAACAATTACATTTCCATAGGATAACCAAACTTGGTATGAGACCTCTGCAACACTGAGACCTCTGCAACACCGAGAGAAAAATTGGGTCCATAGGGAAATTCTGAGGGAGTATACCAACTGTGCCTTGTAGCTCGGCTGGTAGAGCATCTGCCCAGAGTCGGAGGTCTCGGGTTCGAATCCCGATAAGGCCCTTACGATTTTTCTCTCATCCCAAGTTTGGTTGTTACATTTCAATGGTGATTAGGCACCATACCAGATGTTGCGTTCGTTTCCACAGGATGTTGAGTTTACTAAATTGAACCTTTACTAAATTGAATGAAATGTTTGGGCTAGTAAAATACGGTAAAAAACAGTAAAATACGGTAAAATACAGTAAAATCTTGTTCGGTTTGATCATTGGGTTATAACAGTATTTGAGAACCAAACATAGGATGAGAGAAAAATCATATGGTCTTTATTGGGATTCAAACCCGAGACCTCTGACTCTCCAGGCAGATGCTCTACTAGCTAAGCTATAAAGCACAGTGGTATAGTCCTTCGGGTTTTCCCTAAGAACCCAATTTTTCTCTCGGTGTTTCATGGGAGCGCAACTGGGAAAAGTAACGAACGCAATACATGTATCTCGTGCCTAATCACGATTGAAATAAAACAACCAAACTTGGGATGGGATAGGTCCTTATTCTAGGTCAAGGAAGTGTGAGGTTTTTTATTGAAACTATTCTACAATTTTGACATTTCCCTCCTAAGGAATGCCTTGAATGTTGTGAAGGACGACCTGATCGCCAAGGTGGATGAGCTCATGTCCGAGATCGAAGTCCAACGTCAGGAACTCAACGGGATGCAGGCAACTAAAGGCAGACTCAATCTCCGCATCACAGAGCTGGAAGAAGAGATTAAGAAGTATGTTCACACGAGGGATCATGTTCAGGATCTTGATCCTAAAGCTTGATTCAAGTCTTGATTACAACCCTGTTCCTGCTTTTGATTTGGCTCTGGATTCCATTCTTGATCTTGATCCTAATCTTGATCCTGATCCTAATCTTGATCTTGATCCTAATCTTGATCTAAGTGATCCTAATCTCGATCTTGATCCTAATCTCGATTTTGATGCCAATCTTGATCCCAATCTCGATCTCAATATCAACCCCAATATTGATCTCAATTTTGATTCCAATATCAATCCCGATCTTGATTCCATTCTTGATCCCGTTCTTGATTCCGATCTTGCTCCCGATCTTGCTCCCGTTTTTGATCCCGATCTTGATTTCCTTCTTGATCCCGATCTTGATTCCGTTTTTTATCCCAATCTTGATTCCAATTTTGATCTCAATCTTGATTATTAATTCCTGTTACAAATCTTCATCTTGACTGATATTGACTCTGATATTGATCATGATCTTGATCTTGGTCCTGATCTTCTTGTTGATCCTGATCGATAAACTTATCATAATATTGATCTCCAATTAATCCAAAAAGATACAATTTTGTGACCGGTACATAATATTGCACAGTACAAGATAATCAGTTTTCAGAAATAACGAGGTTATCAAAAATCTCAATACAAGCCTCGCCTCCAACAAAATTTGTTTGCCTCTTTTTCTTGTGATTTGAAGCCCTTTACCTTCAGGGGCTTTTAGCTCAATGGACAAATATGCATTAAGGAATGTTTGCACATTGATTGAACTTCCGTTCCTAATATCCATTGCAGGCTGAGAGAAGAGAATGACAAAGTGGCATCGGTGGACGAAGACGAAGGTGTGCCGATGGCGCAGCGTAAACGCTTTACTCGCGTCGAGATGGCGCGTGTCTTGATGGAGCGTAATCAGTACAAGGAGCGACTCATGGAGCTACAGGAAGCTGTGCGGTGGACGGAGATGATTAGGTAAAGCCTTGCCGTGTAATTTATATGATTTTTCTTTTTATATCATTTTTGTTTGCCAATTACGATCAGTATTGTGATATAATTGTAAAAAAGGACCCTATCATGCCTCACTCCACCCCATCCTGCCTCGTTTTTACTTCATCATTTTTTTTACTTTAATGCTTCCACATTACTACACCAACCTCTCCCCCACCCCACCTCCACCCCATTCCCTTTACCGCCCCTTCTACCTCTATAACCCATCCTATACCCACCTGCAGCCCTTTTGTATAACCCCATCCTCTGTCACCCTCACCTAACCACTCCAAAAGACAAATAACCTTTCTAACTTTGCATATCATATTTTACTTGCAGGGCATCTAGGGAACATCCTTCATTTGAGGGCAAGAAGAATAAATCATCCATCTGGAAGTTGTAAGTTTGTTTCGATCTTGGCTTGCATTGAGGCTGCGTCTCGGGAGATAGTTCCAATGTTGTCAACTAACCACCGAGACCTGGTCAAACAGGTTTCTATGGTTTGAGACTCATCCCCAGGGTTTGCTCACCCTGGTGAGACAAGATGTTGCTATGCCCTTGGGATGAGTTTCACAAAGTAAATCCAGACATAATACATACACTTTCTTTAAACTTTATTGACACAATTCATATATTTTAATTAACTGGGCAGTTAAACAGGGAGCCCTATTAATCCTGGAGGATGGGTCGTGGAGGATTGACCAGACACTGCCATTGTCCCCTCATCATCCGGCGTTTAGCGGACCTGTAAAAATACCGGCGGGGCCTGGGCCCTTAAACTGCAAGGGAAACGGCCGACCTTGCGGGACCATTTAGACACGGTACCGTGTGTCTGGGGGATCCTCCATAGCCTGCCTCCCATGGGATTCTCCTGGAAAACTGCCCAGAATCAGTCTACCGTAATACTTCTATACTGAACAATGGTTCTTCAATCCTTTTGAAATGTCTCTTATTCTTTTCCAACGTGATAATTGTTTCTTCTGACTCCAAGTTTTTACTTACTCCACAATTCACATGATTATTGTTGATTACTTCCTATTGTTTTATATATTTACATATTCCCGCCGTGAATATGGCTACTGATGCCGGCACGGCGCTAAACCAAAACTCACTCACTCAAACAGGTTTCGCAAGTTAGTTCAAAAGTGTCAACTAACCACTGAGACCTGGTCAAACAGCTTTCGCGAGTTAGTTCGAAAGTGGCAACTAGCCACTGAGACCTGGTCAAACAGGTTTCGCGAGTTAGTCCAAAAGTGTCAACTAACCACTAAGACCTGGGCTGCGTTCCAAACACGCGAACTTTGCAAACGTTTGCATCGTTCGCCAACAACCGGTACCCGGCTTTTCATAGACCAGTGCACAAAAGCATTGTAACCAGTGGCGAACGTTGGCAACGTTTGCGTATGTGGAACGCAGCCCTTGTCAAACAGGTTTCGCATTCTGCTCGTGTGAAATTTAGCTCAGAATTATTGTGTTTAATGACACAATAATGAACCAACTCTATTCCTTAAAAAATCTACCTTGTACATTTGATTTACCCCAAACGTTTTTCGCTTTCGCACAGCTTCAGCAATCTTTTTAGCACCACGCCGGCCGCACCCCCACGTAAACACGGCTACCACCACGGTAACATCCGTTACAATGCCCCCACGTCCAGCGTGACGCCCTCGGGCAAACAGCGAAGCCAGACCATCGCGTCGCTGGAAAATCGCACAAAGGCGTTTGAATTCTTGGATGAGTAAGTTCTTGAATTTTATTACTTTTTGCTCTTTGAGAGTGGTTTGATAGTATTAGAAATCTTTTAAAAAGTCAATTATTTAAAAATGCATCGACTTGTTAAACAAAAATAAAAAATACAGCGCCCAATTTTCATCATCTTTATTTAGGAAATGTTAACATTATAAAAAGGAGGAAAATAAAACAAAATAATTCCCTATGTGTTGAATACTGGATTGTGTTTTCAAGTTTCAGATTCATTCTTAAAATTGTATTTGTTTTCCATGATCACAGAAAATTTTTGCCCCTACAACTGTTAGTGTTCATGTCCGTAGTTCTTCTGGACTTTATAGCCAAAAAAAATGTGATAAATGCTGACTTTTTAGACTCCCCCCCCCCCCCCCCCCCCCCTTGAACACAAAATTTACTTTACAATTTACGTACGCATTGGCTCTGAGCGCTTCCCCCTCCCCCACTTCGTGCATACGAAATAAACCTACCAATTACAAAATGGCCCCAAAATGACCACACCAATTATAAATCTTCTCCTTTCCCCGTATACAGCGAGGGCAACCGATTGAGCAAAGACAAGCACGAGCAGTACAAGAAAGTCAAGGCCCACGTACAGCAGGACGACGGTCGAGTACAGGCTTATGGCTGGAGCTTGCCTGCTAAACTACCCAGCCCACCCAAGGGCCCAGCCCAGCAGCCTGGTGGCAGCAGCTTAATCGGGGTCCCTGTTCCTGTCTTCTGTCGGCCGTTGGTCGATAAGGAACCGGGAACAAAGGTACGCTTTTGGTTTTAATCGTTAAAATACCGTTATATGGAACCACTGCGAACGCCATGCATACAGGGGGAGGGGTAGTCGGAATTTCATGCGTACGTACTTTATGGGCGGCCCCCATGAAAAAGTTAGGGAGCTGCCTTTTATGCGAATGTGCCTTATACCCTGGGTTTTAGGGTAATTCCCAAGATTAGGGGTCCAAAAGTGTGACATGCTTTTTAAGATTTCCAAGTGTTTTTAATGATTGAAAGTGGTTTCCCAGTAGAAAATAAATATTTTTATTTGATTAAATGCCACCCAAATTTAAAGTTTGTGTGTAGATATGGCACCAAGGTTAATGCAAACTCATTCTACAGCCAATTTTCATTGGCGTAGGTAACCCGGGACACCAAACTTCTATTCAATACCATGGAACAAATTATAAGCCTTTATGGTCTTTTGTTTTGAATATTTTTCAGGAATCAGTCCACAGGCCACAGTCCATTACTGAGAATTTGTGGTCATCAGTGGTGATTTTTGAAGCAGAGAGTGTTGTACGTAACTGGGACACCAAAATTTTGGACCCCTAATTTTGGGAATTACCCTTTACCATTTTGTGGAATTGAAGAAATGTCACGTTTTGTCTCGTCTTTATTGAATTATGTTTTGTAGATTTAATGACATCTTGATTGTTTCGAACTACCCCACCTCTTTCTCAGATTTGGTGTGCAGCAGGCCTCAACCTAACAGGGGGTCGAACCCGGGACGGTGGTTCCATTGTAGGCGCCAGTGTGTTCTACTCCAACAGTGCACCAGAGACAGAGAAGCCAATCCGTAAAGAGAGATCCGACTCGGAACTGGACAGGCTCGATCAAGAAATCACAGTACGTTTTAGCAAAAGTTACTGCATATACAGTTGTAATTAGAAGTTGACATACAACTGTGTTAAAACTGGTGTGCGTTAACTTGCGTTGTCACCATTTTTGTAACAGTCTTTACTAAAGTCGTGATTTTGTGGAATTCCTCACGTGTTTGCAGTACTTAAAACATAGCTTGCACACCTTGCAATGGTTCGGGTAGTCCTGTTTACCATTTTGGTTGATGACGGTAGTGGTGTACATGTATGTAAACTTCTGACTTTAACTGTATATGTTTCTTTAAGAAACATTAAAAAAAGCATGCTAATAATGATGCTGGAATCTTATACAAAACTGGCAGAGAACCAGCACTTTGTATTGGCTCAGTTTTTCGTTGTTTTCTTAGAGCATGAATAAGGTACTGGGCTGACTTATACACAGGTTGGTTTTTATCATACACTTCCTCAATCACACATTGAGATAATGCTGTTTGTAACAGTTTTTGAGTCTTTCCACTGTAAAGGGGGCATTTTGGCCACACAGACCATATTTTCCAGGAAATACCTTTGTCTGGTCTCAAAATAAAAAAAATAAGTTTCAGTTGTTCTGATGAGATAACTTAGGCCCAAAATGGGTTACAAATAGTGTAACAACATGCCTTTCTAAAAACCCCGAGTACAAATGTCTAATACATGCTCGTGTTACATTTTAAGCCGTCCTGGTTACGAGCGTATATTGGAAATTTGTACACAGGGTTTTTAGAAAGGCATGTTGTCACACTATTTGTAACTCTTTTTAGACCTAAGTTATCTCTTCAGAACAACTGAAACTTATTTCTTTTATTTTGACACCAGTCAAAGGTATTTTCTGGATCACATGGTCTGTGTTGCCAAAAAAAACCTTTACTGTGGAAAGCCTCTTTTTCCAAACTTGTCATCTATGTTTAAGAATTGCAGGCTGTTATTATTACCATTTTTCTACCATGTCATCTCTTTCATTCTGAATAAAAAAAATAAAAAAATCAGAAACAACAAAGGGAAATTTGCGACAGCAGCAGGAACCAGCTATCCTCTCTGATCTGGATCAGCACCACGATACAAGACGTCAGTAAAGTGACGGTCATCGATGCCAACCAGCCCCAGGTTCTACTGGATGCATTCCTGGTCAATAATCCACATGTTCTCTGCATTGCCAGCGTACCTGGTAAGCAGTCTAGTCCACCGTGAGGTCATACAAGTCCTCACTACAAGTCATCGTTTGTGATTTGTGACTTGACTTGTGGTGAACTTAAAGGCACAGGCTCGTCAGCAATGCGCGCGCGCCAAATTTGTGCCACGAAATACGCAGCTCCATGTCTTTGCTACACGCAGGGATGTGATTGTTCCGGTTTTTCCCGGAACTTTCTTTTGTCTCATTGGTTTGTGACAAAGATTGTTCCGGGAAAAACCGGAACAAATCACATCCCTGTACACGGAGCTGCGTATTTCAAGGCACGAATTTGGCGTGCGCATTGCTGACGAGCCTGCGCCTTTAATGTGGAACTTGTAGGGATTATATACCGTAATTTTCGGAATATAAGCCGCGGCTTATACGTTGATTTTGCCAAAAAAAGAGTTCCCGGCGGCTAATAAACCGGGCGGCTTATACGCCGAGCTCTAAAGATAAAAATCATGATATGCTCATATACATTATGTAATGTAGTTCCTGAAATAATTCTATCAATCTTTTATGGGAATTTGTTATTGTCAAAAAACGATGTTGAAGGCCGTCGCACGCGCAAGAAAAGGTGTGCAATTTTTCCAGGTGCAGAGTGTACCGATCTTCGTTGGTGACCCATACATCGATGTGACACAGCACAAGCGCAGGCAACCAGTTCGCCATCGGTCGTGAGTACTCGTCCAACGCCAAACAAATCGTTTGGTGCGTCTGTACTGTTCCTTCCGTGTTTTCTTAAATTCTTTACTTTTAGTTGGCGTTGTTTTAAAATCCAAAGAGTTATGTGTTTGTCATTGTCTGTGGAAATGTGTGTTTTAGATGGAAAATCATTACAAGTAATTTTAATTAACGATGTTTTTCCAACGATGTAGTCACTTTGCCCAACTTGAGCCCCTTCGCCCAAAAGCCATTTCGCCCAAGCGGCATACGTGCACGTACGTCCGCAGGCTAGGCAGGCAAACGGTCCCCTATTTTAATATTATTGGTATCTCGCGCGCGGTGGCGAGGTCAAAGGTAAATTCGGAACGACGCCGCCATAGTTCATTCACCGCCAGGGGGGTGAATGAACTATAGCGGCGTCGTGCACAAAAATATGGGGCAAATGCGAGAAATCATCGGGAATACCGGTATACCAAGCAAAAGACGATAGACTGATCTATGTAGCATTCTTTTTCCGCTGAATTACAAATATTAATACATGTATCAATCACCCAATCCCCATGAAGCCCCTTTATGTCAGTTGCAATCTTCTTTTCAAGTAATTTTGAATGATGTATAGTGAATCAACATAGAATGATCTATTGAGATAACCGAATTCGGAAAAAAAGAAGACGTAGCGTTTGCACCGCTCAAGACGCCCATTGATGACCATCGGCTTCAGGTTTTTTGCCGCTGGCCGTGCAGGCAAGAACCACCGTGAAGCTGGTTTTCTTTTTGCAAAAATGGAGAGGCCCCATGAACCGTCCAATTATTGTTGCAGCTTCGGTCTAAACCCCCGTCCATCTGGTCTAGTACAATGTCTAATTCTTTGTCACTGTCCTTTGCGTTTTTAGTTTAATCGTGATGGACCCAAACGCATGACAAATGCAATGTAGTGGCAGTACAATACGGAAGCAATCAAAAATAAAACGTTTGGCATATTTTATTTTGGCCGGTGAGATCAAAATCGCCAAGTCACCATGTGCATTGAAAATAGCCAATCGCGGTGCGCGTAATGGAGAGACTCGGCCGGCTATTATCGTACATGCATAGCATATGCGTCGGGCCCGGGCGAAAGCAGTGTACAATTTGTACACGTGGGCTGCGTTCCACTCATGCGAACGTTGCAAACGTTGCAAATGTGCGTGTATTTGGAACGAAGCCCTGCTTTCACTTACCGTGTTTGTGCATGCCTGGCCTACCGGCCTGGTGCATGCACTGCCGTGCGGCCGCCGTCGGAGAATCCAGCGAATATCTTGATGGCTTGCGGCCTTGATCGTCATCGTTGTCTTCTACTCTCCTTTATTTTTTGGAGATTTCTTATTATGCACATTCCAAGGCATTTTAAAAATATGTCAAGTTACATACGTACCTTATCTATTTACAAAACAAACTGAAACAAGATTAGCCTACTTTGAGTTTGAGTGCATTGCACCTTGCTATAACTTATTATAAACATGTAACGCCTTTTCCGATAAAGCCACTTCTTGATTTCAATAAAGTTTTCTCTTGAGTGTGCTGTCATCAAAACAGCCTGGACCACAAAGCTCTCTTTGAGGCGACATGCCGCGCCGACAGAGAGTGTGACTACTGCAGTGCGTGGTCGCGCGCACATGGCCCGCTGTGCAGGCGGCAGTTCTTTGTGATCGATCTGTGGCCGACAAAATGGTGCGGCTAATAAGCCGGGCGGCTTATACGCCGACGGTGAATCTTGTTTCTGGAATTTTCGGGCGTCGCGGCTTATACCCCGGGCGGCTTATATTCCGAAAATTACGGTACCTCGTATATTGTTCAGTGATTGGTTACAAGTCGATCACTGCAAAAACTATTCGGGCGAGAGACTGCTAGGCAAACATGAAGTCTATAGTTTAAGCTAAAGTTATTTTTTGAGGTGGCAAATTTGGCAATAAAAAGGCTAATGTAACTTCCTGTGAGTTCAGATGTGCCGAAATCAAATAATTTTACGTCAAACTTTTTTGTCAAAAAAAAATTCACGCATCGAATATCGAAGCATCGAAAATAAATTATTTGAAAATGCACAGGCCAAGTGCAAACTACTGCCCTTCAATGATCTTGAGACGATATTTCTTCTATTTAGCAGCCATACCGTCTCAAGATCACCTCGGTACATTAGTTTGTACCATCACCTTCATCAGCAGTCAATATTTGTATAATATTTTCTGACCTTGTGGCGGCTTTGCGGTGGCTTTTGCAGTGGCTTTTGCAGTGGCTTTGCAGCGACTTTGCAGCGACTTCTCAGGGCAGCCTTGTAGCAGCTTTGTGGCGGGTTTGTGGTGTTTTTGCAATAACTTTGCGGCGTTTTTTTGCAATAGCTTAGCGGCGTCTTTTGCGGCAGCTTTGCAGCGTTTTTGCGGCAGCTTTGCGACATTCTTGTGGTTGCCTTGCAACAGCTTTCTGGTGTCTTTGCGATGGTTTTGTGGCAGCTTTGGGACGGCCTTGCGGTGGGCTTCGCAACACCCTTGCGGGCGGCTTGAAGAGACCGTTGCACCATTTAGTGCTTTCATGTTTCTGTGTATACCATTAATCTTTACCCTTTAACCATTGACCCGTCAGGTGCCATGGAGAGTGACTACCCATCTCAGGATATAGAAACAGCAGATGATACAACATCAGTCAACTCAGTCGCGAGCAATGGCAGCGATTGCGGCTTTGGGAATGTTACGTTAATAACGGTCAGCGTTCCAGTCACTCCAAGGAGCTCAACGCCCTCATCGGAAAAAGGTTAGGACGGGGGAAAAAATTGACTTTGAAAGTCTTACTTAAAGGGACTACTTGTCCATGATAATAAGGGCACAGGCTCGTCAGCAATGCGCGCTCGCCAAAATGCAGCTCCATAGCAAATGCATTGCTGACGAGCCTCTGCCTTTAAGTGGTTATTGAACTGGTTTGTTCATAAACCGTAGCAGCCGTGGTGCTGTGCCAGGGTTACACAGTCCAAGTGGACAGGGAACTAGTGTCAACGTCCAATTACCGACTTGAGAGAATCTAACTGGTCGCGTCGAAATACAGGGCTTTATTATCTGATTTCCCAGTTATTCTGGCACTTATATCAGGCAAATTCTCTAGAACGATGCTTCAATTTCATCCCCGAACAGCGACGCGCTCACTTCTTGATTTGAATTTAGACAAGTCACCAATAGATTTCATTTGCTGTACAGAATAATTGAAAATTGACAGCGTTCATATTCGTCATGATTGCGTGGAATTTGTCTCGTGCGCTGATCGGCTTTGTATTGAAAAAGTGAATTTGTCTTTTGTCATTAGAAGAAGTCATAGATTTTACTAAAAAGCTTTACACAGTTTATTTAAATTATAGTACGATCTTTAAGTTTTATGCACTAACTTGAATCATTTAAAATTTAAATCCCCTATGGTAAAAAATGGACACTACCATGCCATGGGTTGCTATTGGCCTCTATATAGCAACATTGTGTTTATTCAATGCACTCGGTGAATCATAAATATTGGTCCGTAAACGTTTTTCTCAAAATCCAATATATACTGTAACGTGCAGTAATATGGCGTCGGGCGAACAAAAATATGATGGTCGACCAATTTGATATCAAGTGTAACATAATGGATGACTTTTTATTTTTAAAAAATGAAAAGAAACATTTTGTTGCATTTTAGCTTCAAACCTGAAATTAGGTACTGAATTTAAAATTAACACCTTCCATTCATCAGGAGATGGCGGGGAAACCACTGAGTTTAAAGCCGAAGTAAGCGATGCCAACTTCAGCAACATCGCGTCGGTCAAAGACGCAGAGCAGTCAATCACCAACGCAGCCACCGCAGACCCTCTACCGGACACGGTGGGCATGGAGGGGCTGGTCAGGAATGACCACTTTGGGCCCAGTAATTCAGCATCGAGCACTGACTCAGGTACTCATGATTAAAAATCCATCTCTTGGTGCTGCTGTTGGTGTTTCAAAAAATGATACCGTCTACAAATATAACATGGTTTAAGGGTATTGAAAGTTAACAAAGTAGTTCCAGAGGCGAACGCTGAGGAAAGTAGTTTGTCATCTTCCAATTGACCACTCTCACAGACGCCATCTTCGCAGGAAAAATGCTACTGCGTATTAAACGCCATCAAGTACACGTACGCACACCCTGTAAAATTTTCCAAACACGTGCACGTGTTGCTCGAAATTTGTTTAAAATATGGCGCAACCGATGCGCGTCACAAAAAATTACGCTCAAAATCCTGATGCACGTGACAAATTGTAGGAAGTGACGTCATTTGAACGTGATCAATACCAAGGGGAGCTAAATTCGACTAGCCACCCAAGAGGAACCATGTTATGTTTTACTGCATACAGATTCTTCACTGGTTCAAAAACACTGGGCGCAGGAAAACAATGGTTGACATTTTGCTTGTGCAGCCATCTTTTCATTCAGCTCGCGGGCGCGTTGTGCCCGCGCAGTGCTGTCACGTAGTGCTGTCGCGTATTCTGCGTGCTGTACGCACTACACCCGGCTTTTTCGTAAAGCGCATGCATAGTTAACTGTTTCATTGATAGCTGGAGGGTAGTTGTACTACACTTGTGCGTTTGTGATGCGATTAGATCCGAGCGTTCGTGCGCTGGTAAACAGCAGAAATAACCACTGGCACGTGATGGTGAATGGGCCAATGAGAACGGAACCTTCATTTATGAATATGTATGAGGTAAAGTGACAAAAATTTCCGCTCAAGATACTGATGCATGTGGCAATTTGTAGAAAGTGACGTCATTTGAGAATGGTCCATTGTTGCATTCTCTTTTTCAGAACATTCCGGCGACCCCCTAGGCGTAACCTCTGACCCCATTCCCCTGGAGATTCTCAGGCACAGGTCGAGCACGGCAGGAGCCAGCGATTTACTGAAGGATGGGTTGTCGGCCGCGCCAACTGAGAACGACGTCATGCATGAAGAGTTTGAGAAGATGAGTAGCGTCAAGCCAACGATGTGGCTGGGAGCGCAGGATGGATGGTGGGTTGGTTTGCCTAATTCAAGTTATTATATATATATATTAAAGGGGCTATGTCACGGTTTGCGCATGCGCAGCAAAACTTGAAAAAGTGTGGCTAACTTTGTCAAGTTTTGTCGCCAGGTTTTGCATATCCTATTCAATCTTTGCCATCCCTTATAATTCTTTAGTAATTTTGGCAGTGGTGTACTTGTCAACGTCCAGGATGTCCTGATGCATTACTTTTTACTTGGAATCGCACTGTTTGCCGTATTTTTAAGCCGCCAGTGGGCTACTGTTGCTCTTTGAAATGTGTTTTTTTTCTGCTAGCCGTGTGCCAAACGAATCGAATATTCGAATATACGATATTCCATCGAATGTTCAAATAGCATCTTATCGAGTCGAACATTCGGTATGACCTTTTTTCATGTGCAAATCGGCCCAGATCAAACCAAACATATCATCCAGTTCGGAAGTGTTTTAGAATGAATATCCTGTGTGTGAATTACAGGATGTTTTTATTGAATAACGCAGCCCTTTTCGTTGCCGAAACGGCCGCTTTCTTTGATGTCACATTTTGTGTCCAACCACGGTTTTTCCCGTAAAGTAATCCCAGCTCAAACAATAGCTTCAATGTTGTAATTTGTACGCTGGACTCGTGGCCAGAAGCAATTTGAGGTTCAGATATACTGATTTTGATAAATAACACTGCTAAAAATATTTTTGAAGAAGTTCACGTATCGAATATTCTATACAAAAATTAATTGAATAGTCAATTATTCGAAAAATGCACAGGGATACTTTCGTTGTTTTTCAACTGTGGGTTACCTCCATGACTAGCTATGAACAACACCCTCAGAAATGTTTACCTCGCTGTATTTTGTGTCACAAATTATGCATTTGGAGTACTTATACCCTGCATCTTTTCAAACACAAACTTTTATTGTTTAGAGTTGATATTGCTATTATGCGATTTTTTTTAATTTCTCCAGTTTATTCGTCCACTCGGCCGTCTCTCAATGGAGACGATGTTTACACTCCATCAAACTCAACGATGCCATCTTGTCCATAGTGTGAGTATTCCCATATTGATTATGAGTGAAAATAATCCAAGACTCTAGCAAAAGGAGTTGGTTGTCACACACAGGGGTGTGAAATGTCAGATTTTTAGTTGATTTCCGCTTTTTTGTTGTGCGCTCCACTCAACCCAGTCTGTGCAACATCCGATTTATTTCACCAGATTGAGTCACAAATAGTGTCATGTTTAGCGCTGCGACTATATCTCTACATCTTGCGCTTTCCAACTATCACAAACTGCCTAAATATCGAGGCACATCGGCGGGTGGCACCTTCGGCAACAAAGCCAGAAACACTGGGGAAATTCCTTTCTTTTTGTGTATATCAGGGATACCAGTCTTCCGGCTATAGCCGGAATTCCGGCTTTTTCTTATTTTGGAAAAAGAAATCCGGCTAAGCCTTTTTTCCAGGCCGGAAAAATAAACGGCCGGAAATTGTCCCACTTACTGATCAATGATGTCCGGATATGCCTTATGTCATTTATGTACATGATTTGCACACATGCAGTATGTCTGTATCCCGGCCATAATCATTCACGGCTAAAGTACCACGAAACCAGACTATTGATCAGAAGTACATATACTATAGAGGGCGCTGTATCCATACAGCAGTGGTGATATTGCACACTGTCAATGTGCTGGCAAGTACGTACATACATGCAGTTATAAAAGTGGATTCTTTTTCGGCCCTGAAGGTAAGAGCCACTGGCATCCCTGGTATATGCTCTTTCAAGTGCATTACACAATACACAGGACCTACGGTTTGAAGTCACGCACTGTTTTCTTTTCACCCAACAGGCATACCAAAGGTCGCGTCCTAGCAGCTATGTCCAATGGTACAATCGCAGTCTTCCACAGATCAGCAGGTCAGTTTAAAAAAAAAAAATTTGAGCAGATTTGATCTGGTTCCATAATGTACAAATTTTGCTTGTTTAGCACAATGTCTCTCGTTTCTTGAGGAAACTTATACTTAAAGGCAGTATACATCATTGGTATCTCGAAAATCAGAAATGTTCACAGATTTACGCCTAACTTACACAATATAAACATGATGACCGTAGAAAACGTCCCCTGAAATGGTTTTGTTAGTTTTCGTCTCATGAGATGAAAATTCAATTCGCCCAAAACCATTTCGCCCAAGTACCATTTCGCCCCAAACCACTTCGTCCGAGTGCCATTTCGTCCCAAATTACTTCGACCAAACACTACATTGCCCAAATGCCACTTCGCCCCAAAACCACATCGAGCACAGGCCGTGGTTCAGGGCGAAATGGTTCAGGGCGAAGTGGTTTTGGGGCGAAATGACTGCAAACCCTTTTTTGACTGTTTTCTCAAAATTTAGACGAAGTACGGAGCTGGTTTTTGCTCAGGTTGGTTTTAATCATGCATATCTTCAATCACACAGGGGAATAAAACTATTTGTAACAGTTTACCAATCATGTATACTATCGTTAACCACCAAGATGTATACTAGACTGGTTCCCTTGTCCACATATTTACTTCCCCTCCGTCGTATATGAGGACATGTACACGCCGCCATGTTTGTCATAAATATCCAGGAATTCCTGGATGTTTATGCAAATTAAAAGGACTGTGTCACGGTTTGCGCAAGCGCCAAGCAGGCGCCCAGAATACAGCGTGTTGCGCGCCTTCGTTCGATTTGGCATCGCGCGCGCTACGCAATCAATGTCTGGGAAAATTACAGCGGCGGCAGCAGCGGTATTTTTGCATCGACAGCAGAAGATATGCCTGTAAAATTGCTGTCAGAACTAAATAAACATACTGGTTTCGGTGGGAATCAAGGTTGAACAAATAGCTCTATATCCAACCATGTCATTCATATCATTCGATGGGGTTTCTGTCATGTTTTGTCGAGTTTTTTTATGCGATGAAAAACTTTTTTTGAACAACGGCCGCACTGTGATATTGATGTTTGGCGGCTTAAAAATACGGCAAACAGCGCCATTTCAAGTAAAAAGTAATGTATCAGTACAAACCTGGGCGTTGACGAGTACACCACTGCCAAAATTACTAAATAATTATAAGGGATGGCAAAGATTGAATAGGATATGCAAAACCCAGCGACAAAATTAACGATTACTCGCCGTTGAGCAAACTCTAAAAATAGATCATGCATATATTTAATACAACGACCAATCACGCGTGGTTATACAACGGCCAATCACCCGTGGTTATTGCTCGGCGTGTGCCTGTCCTTGTATAGCGAGAGTAGCGTAGTGCACATGGACAGGGGACCAGTCTAGATGTATACCAAACAAAAATTCTTTATACAAAAGATATTTATCCTTTGTCCCTTAATACACTTCTATCCCTACCATGTTTGTCTACCACAGATGGTCAATGGGACTTCAACAACTACCATATATTGGACCTGGGTCGGCCCAAGTGCTCCATACGATGCATGGTCCTGGTGTATGACAGAATCTGGTGTGGTCTCAGGAACAAAGTCCATGTCATTCACCCACAAACACTCAAAGTGGAGGTAAGTTAGCAAATCGAGTCCTTTCTAGATTAAACATACTTCTTTCTCAAGATTGCTGCAATTTTGGGTTATGAAACAATGATCAAAAAGTAGAGTACCATTCACACAATTACCCATTTTTATTTGTCATAATCAGCCAGTAAGCCCTAGAGTCTTAAGTTCGGTGAATTCATTTGCTCCTTTTCAGCGATCGTTTGACGCTCATCCTCGCAAGGAGAGCCAAGTCCGTCAGCTAGCGTGGCAAGGTGACGGTGTATGGGTGTCTATCAGGCTAGACAGCACACTGCGTTTGTACCACGCTCACACATACCAACATCTACAAGACGTTGACATCGAGCCGTACGTCAGTAAAATGCTCGGTAAGTCACAAATCCCGAATCATGTCCACTCTCCACCATTTTGAATTGAACACAAGTTTCTAAGTCATGGCACCGCATTGTGTCCATAGGTAAAACTCCCCAATGTCTCTCTACACCCTTGTTTAGAAATCAGGTGTGTGAAATATTTAATTTTTATAGTTGATTTCAACTTGCACAACAGATTTTATTTTCTGCTTTTTGTTCCCACAACATGCCTATTTTTCTCAAAACCTGGAGAGAGTGCCCTCTATTGACTGATTACTAATAACATCAAGCAGACTTGTGCCAGTCTAGTTGCCAAGCGACATTGCCATGCACCATTCTGTCTGGAATGCACCATGCGTGCAGCTCACAATAAGGGTTAACCTGCTGGTGGCATGTCCTTCGTTGGCCCGTCTGAAGACTTATTATTATTCACACATTTGAAACTAAGTTGGTTCTTATAAACAAGCAAATGGTAGTTAAAATGTTATTGACATAACACAATGCTGGAGTTAATTTAAAACAATTCAAACTGAACTCGAAGTGCTTTTTCCTATGCCCCTCTCCCCATAAAGCCCTGCCCCCACAGCCACGAGTGCACAGACTAGCAGTGACACACCTAATGTTGCATGGTTGCATTGCGTGTAGCACTACTAGTCTATTAAAGTCTAAGGACTCTTTGCCACTACGATGGCATGCACCAGCTATATTACATGGAGATTGTGCTTGAATTCTTGCTAAAGACATAGCACATGTTTTGTGAAATGAATACATGTACATAGCCACGAGTCTGGCGCAGATGCTTGACACCACTTGCCCTGCTCATATAGCTAAGAGCAGTACTCCTAACATAATGTCAACTTTTTGTTGTCGACTTACTCAAAACACAGGTACCGGAAAACTTGGTTTCTCCTTTGTACGCATCACTGCCTTGATGACTGCCTGCAACCGGCTATGGGTGGGTACCGGGAATGGCGTCATCATCTCGATACCACTCACAGAAAGTAAGTTGCTTCCGAAATCAATATTTCTTTAATTTTTTCGGTGATGTCATGCCTTCCGCCATTTTGTGTAGCTGACCCATGTTGCCTGCGTACTAACCACTAAAACGAGTGACAAAGGCACATTGGTTGCACTTATCTCTGTTACTTAACCTTGCTTTTTGTTGTTGCACCATGGCGGTTGCACTTTCTTCAGGATTTATCGTGAATCAAGTAAAAAACACTTTCGTTTATACAAATTGATCACACTGCGCGCATTTCGCATTTTCAAAGAAAAACGTGTGGATGGGTGTTTTTTTACATTCGTCCATGTGGCCGGTGAAACACAGGTTGTATTCAAAACCCTGCATCCGAATGACTCGAGAATGGGTCAACAGTTACAAACATGAAAGTGCATACCGAGCAAGTGGTTGCATCATTTCGTCAGCCTTTTCACGAAGTGGCGTATCCGCGAACGCAGTAGTAAAACTTTGTTTTGAGAAAATCGCTTTTGAAGTTGGTCACTTTTTAAAACTCCAAATTTGCCGGTTATTCCATGAAAAGTCGTCAGTATTGTATTGTCTAGTTAAAGAACACTTTAGCTTAAAATGTATTTGTCACTTCGTGAAAACGCAAAATGCCGACCATGCACGAAGTGGCATATCGCGATACGCCACTTCGTAAAAAAGCAATTCTTGCACATACCATCTTTTTCAATGAGTGGCATATAGCAATACGCCACTATATAGCAATACGCCAATTTGCATACCATTAGCTACGTGGTTTTAGGCAAATTCTGTAATAAAACAAATACAAATTTTCAAGTCTCAAAACTTTGCAGAAATGTTAAGGACACCAAATAAAGTCAAATTATACCAAAAACAGAAATTGCTGAAAAAAATGTTTTTTGACGATTTTCTCAAAATAGTGCAAGTTTGTAACACTCTGGCTGTTGACAAAATACTGCCTCAAAATCTCAATTAAATGTCAGACTTACAGTATATAAAGTGTGATCACTACAAAATATATTACAAACAAATGGTTGTCTGTTTTTTCCTCCACTATTTTTTACCTTACAGCAACCAAGCCCACACCAGCTGGGGGAAGCCGGCCAGGGGCGGTCATCCGAGTCTACACAGATGGCAAATCAGACAGCGTACGAGCAGGGAACATCATACCCTTCTGTAGCATTACACAGGCTCAGCTATCGTTCCACGGACACAGGGATGCTGTCAAATTCTTTGTGGCTGTCCCAGGTACGCGGTACAATTCCACACCCCAACCCCATACATGCGCAGCATGCACGTTGTAGCTTTTGCGGTTTGAAAGGCAAATTGAAACCGAAACAAGATGTAATATAAAAAGTGGCAAGATCAGGGTTTTCTTTGTGGGGTATCGTGGCCGAGTGGCTTGGTTAACCACTTGACGCCGGAGGACGTTTAAACACGCCAATATTTCCGCATCGGTGTAGCGGAGGACTTGTTAACACGTTTAGGGGAAATTCACTTGTTACTGCTTTTAACGTCTACACTCGCAGTAATTTACGAGGGAAATGGGCAAAACAGTTTATAACAAAGCAACATTGGGGTGTACAATGACGGTGCATCGACATAACAACAATACTTTACCGCGCATGGTTAATGAGTTCAGTTGTTTTCCTTCCTCCATGCTTCAACTAAAAATAAACCCGCGCTTACAGACAGCAATGTTTGAAATAATCCCGGCATTAACTGGTTAATTGACTCGTGACACTTAGATGAAAACGTCTTGTAGGTTTGACACCCGGCCGCGGTACCTGTGCCCCTGAGCAAGGCACTTAACCACACTTGCTCAATCTTTCGAAGGGATGTAAAGCTGTTGGTCTAGTCTGTCGTGTTACATACTTAAAAGATCCCAGAGCACTCTTTCTTGAAGAGCAGGGGAGATCCCTGGTGTCCCTGGCTGTCGGCTGCCAATGAAATAGAATCAAATCAAAATGGTATCACGATACCTGGACGGAATCAGAATCAATCCCAGATATGTTTGAGTCGCCCAACGTTATTAAAAACACTATAATCTTGATCCATTTTTTTCCATTTCTAGTGTAAACACAGCCGTAAATGAACTAGCATAAACCAACATCACACATTCATGCCCTCTAACTCCATAACATTGTTGTCGTCTTCTTACTCAGGAACAGCCGGTGGCATTACATCCAGTTCCTCAAGCTCAACGTTGGATGTTGCCTCCAGCAAGACGGCCATAGAGAAAGGTTCCATTAAGAACATGTTGGTCATGAGCGGCGGTGAGGGCTACATTGATTTCAGATCAGGTCAGTTATTTCCCCCCACCCCCAAACACTAACAATGATCCGAGAAAATCCATTTAATTTTTGTTCAGTTTTACTTGTCTAAATAGATGACGTATCTTGAAGAGACACAGTCATTTTTAGTACTTGAAAAATACCTTACAACTCAGTTGTGCATCCATACAATGCCAAGAGAAAAGTTGGGGCCTTACGGAAAACCTGGGGGAGTATACCAGTGTTCCTTATAGCTCAGCTGGTAGAGCATCTGCCCGGTGTGTCAGAGGTCTTGGAGAAAACCTAAGGGAGTATACCACTGTCCCCCATAGCTCAGCTGGTAGAGCATTTGCCAGGTGTGTCAGAGGTCTTGGGGGGAACCTTGGGGAGTATACCACTGTGCCTAATAGCTCAGCAGGGTAGAGCATCTGCTTGGTGTATAAGAAGTCTCAGGTTCAAATCCCACAGAGGATCATATGATTTATTTTCTCATCACACGTTACAAATGTTAGAAATTTGTGTGATTGAGGACGTGTAAGATAAAAATCAACATTTGTATAAGTCTGCTTTCGATAATATTACTGTCAATATTATTGGCGGTGCGCAATCATTCAACTCACAATATGGCATAGACTTGCCCAAGTCTGACTTCCCGTGTTTGTTCTGTGATGCGCAGCGTACAGCGCGGCCTTTGGACTAGTGGCATGTCTAATCTGTTTTTTTTCTTTCCGAGACCGAAGAAAAGAAATTAGACAAGCCACTAGTCCAGAGGGCGCGCTGTACGCTGCGCATTACAGATCAGACTTGGGCAATTAAGATTAGGTAAAGCGCAAAAACGGCCGTATAAAAGTGGCATTTTTTACACGGTTGCTGCTGTCTAAAATATAAAGTATGATGTTTTTTCGTTCGTTAAAATAAAGTAAATGCTTTAAAAATTCATTCGGAGAAAAATAATCGAATTTGCTGAGAACCACAGACAATATAACTTTATTCGTTGCTTTCTCAGGTGACGGAGATGAAGACGATGAAAACGTGGCTAGTAACAACTACGGGGACGACCTGACCAACTCCTCCAGGGCAGCACGGAATGAGAGGAGTCACTTAATCGTTTGGCAAGTCTCGGGGGTCGCAGAATGAAAACATCTCCAACACTGCAACTAATGAAAGAGTAGGCTAACGTGTAAATGCACCTAAACCAAATATTCGTGACTGTTTCCTTTCAAGCGTGGATTGACGCGAACATTTGATGCACGTCGCCCAAAGGAAATACTGTGTGAAAGGAATTTAGTGTGAAACGACGCAGTAAAAACCACATAATTAACTTGGACGGCAAGTGTTCTTATAATTCTGTGAATTTTTTTGTGCGTCGGTTCATACCAAAGAATTCCCGTAAAATGTACGCGCGTTAACGCGTGAAAAACGTCATTCTAAAACCACCCTTTAATGACACAATTAATTCAAAGTTGCATAATTTGCCAAGCAACATACGTCAAATTTTTCTCCTTTAGAGAACCATGGCTCTGAAAACAGCACCATAAAGTCAATCTTTTTAATAATAATTGTAATATTTACAGCATTTATATAACGCTCTTACACAAGATATCACAGCGCTTTGCACTAATAGACTACTAAAGTGTGACGCCAGTTACCAGGGAAACTGATCTAAACATTCACTGGTAATCTGAAACGTCTATTGCTAAAGCACAGGGAAACAGTTCACTGGTTTTAGTGTAGACCCAGTCACCTTGACAACACACAAAGGGTGACATTTAAACTTTAGTACTCTAAACGGGCAACATGAGATTTTAGCTGGGTTTTTCTGCGGTGAGCAGGATTTTATGGTAAACACTGCCATAAAGTTATTAGTCCAAGGTGTTTGTGCAACCCTTCTGAATTGTATGTAAACTCCTCAAAAAAGTTCGGAAACTTAAGTTTGACTGACGATTTCTCTCTTGTAATTTGGTGTCACTGGAAAGCCCTGTTATTCCTCTTTACAATGATGTGTTATTATTAAGCAATTGGGGGATGTTGCAGCACAGCTGAATATGGGGTAGGCATAAAGTGAAATGTTACAAAATGCATTGTTTTTATCAAGCAAAAGGGAATGCACCTTTGCAATGTATTTTCATTTTACAGTCACCCCCATATTCAGCTGTGCTGCACATCCCCCAATTGCTTAATCATAACAAATGACACATCACTGTAAAGAGGAATAACAGGGCTTCCTAGTGATACCAAATTCAAGGGAAATTATTTGGTAACAAGAGAGAAATTGTCAGTCAAACTTGAGTTTCCGAACTTTTTTTTGATGAGTTCATGTCTGTGTCTGTCTCTTTTTCTGTTTTCTGCTGCGTTGGCATTTGATACTACGACACATGTATTAACTCAATGTACATGTGTCAGTGTAATTTCTTGTAGTGTAAGCAAGTGTATTAACTCGGCCTACATGTCACTTTGACGCTTGTACATAGCCGTAATGAAGACATAAATGTGCTACCCTCTTTCATTTCAGTTCTTATGTCACACAGACTGTCCAAGTTTTTGCGACCATACATGTAACTAGAAATTAGTTGCTGATCCTGGTTCATTAAAATACAAAAATACACTGGAAATTTTGCTCAGTACCCGGAAATTCCAGGCAGAAATGTCCATTGGGTGTTCGTATTTTCCAGGGTTGTAACCAGTCTCTCTCTGCTAGAGTCCCAAGTCAAGTCAAGTCAAGTCAAGTCAAATGGCCCTCGAGTCCCAAGTCAAGTCAGGCAAGTTGGTCAAGTCGGTTTCAACTTCAAGTCAAGTAGTCGCAATGATCAATTTGTTCAAGCTAATTTCAAAAGAAGTCGAAACGCTGAAACTTGTTTCAGGTATGTTTGTTGTTATGGCCAAGACTGCTACATGTTAAAAGCGTAGTGCTGAAATACAGTTCGGTCCTCAAAATGACAAAAAATGCATAAGAGTTCAATATCATTTTTGTGAGACTCGAGTCTAAAAATTTACAAGTCCGAGTCAAGTCATTTGAGGCTCGAGTCTCATCTCATGTCAAGTCAAGTCATTTGAGGCTCGAGTCTCATCTCATGTCAAGTCAAGTCATTTGAGGCTCGAGTCTCAAGTCAAGTCAAGTGAGGCTCGAGTCTCAAGTCAAGTCAAGTCATTTGAGGCTCGAGTCTCGAGTCAAGTCAAGTCATTTGAGGTTTGAGTCTCGAGTCAAGTCATTTGAGGTTTGAGTCTCGAGTCAAGTCATTTGAGGTTTGAATCTCGAGTCAAGTCAAGTCATTTGAGGTTCGAGTCTCGAGTCAAGTCAGTGAAAATCGGGACTCGAGTCAAGTCAGTGAAAATCGGGACTCGAGTCGGAGTCTCAAATCCGAGTCTCAAGTCCGAGTCATTACAACCCTAGTATTTTCATGAGACTGGATCCGCCACTGATTTCTATGGTCGAAAAAACGGGGCCTCGGCTATGCGACATCTGACTCATTCCCCTTGAATGGGTCACATTTTTAGTTTTGCACTTTTTCTACAAGGCCAGCTGCAATGCAGTACTTGTTGCAGAGTATGTGACAACTCGGTACATTGTAAAGGTCAAAGTTCATGAAATATACACACAGTAAGGTTTAGGTCTGGTTCCCAGATTGCAAACATTTCTTTCTGCATGGTTGGACGTGTAGACCACCAGACTAGCCTTGCACAACATGCTATGAAATGGGCAGCGCTCAATTTCATGGAGCCGTTAAGCACAACTGCTTTGCAAAAATGTGTTACTAGCCAAAATTGTATGTCGGCTTGTATTCTTAGCAACAACACTGAACAATAGCAGAATACCCGTTAATCATATTACACGTCACATACGATTTTGGCTGGTAACTCATTTTGCAAAGCGAATAAATATTGTGCTAAGAAAAATTGTCGTTTTTAAGAGCTCTATGACATTAAGCCCAGATCTTATTTGTGGGTGTTAAGAGTGTGATATACTGTACTCCCTCAAATTCATCTTTAATTATTGTTTTTACATTAAAATACATTAATGATGATAATTTGTACAAAAACCTAAAATCGACTTTCTCAAGATTTTCACCCACATACCCAATTGACTGGGCCATTACTCAAAACGACATCAACTTATTGGGTCACATTTTTATTCATGTCAAACTATAAGAAAGTCAAGCTCGTTGACTGGTGGAACATGAATTTGATCCTAAATCTCTTAAAGAAAAGTCTGTCTTCGGAATCGGAAAAGGAGGTTAAGTTGCCCGAACATCTGCCATCAACTTGTAGTTTTAAAGTATCGGAGGTTCTCGATTGACCAGTTGACTGCGTAACATTAAACCGTTTCTCAGTTGTCAAGTTTTGCACTCGGAGGTCAGAAAAACCAAATACGATTCATGTTTGTCTCGTGCGGTCGATAACGACATTGATACGTCATCATTGGCTTACACTACGCTTGTGGACTGTGTTTCTAGTCGTACTCGTTTGTGAAGTAGTTGGGGCTTTTTAAGCTTTGTATGTTTGTTAGCATGATGCATATCATGCTAACAAATTTTCTGCAAATTTTCTTACCGGTACCCCCTGATTTAGGACTGTTAAAAGAGAAGTACATGAATGCCTAAGCTGAACGGTTTGGTGCATTGAACTCTAATTCCATGGTCGATTCCCGGCCGCGACCATAGTGAGTGTGCCTTTGGGCAAGGCATTCTGTCATAAGTTGCCTCTCTCCACCCAGGAGTTGCAAGGGTTGCAGCCATCAAGCGCTTGTGTCAGGCTGCCAGGGCTGCATACTTCCCAGGGAGTTGTGCCCAAAGACCAGGGTAATGATATTGTAAAGCGCTATGAGTATCCCGCAGGATATGTGGGCTATGTCACCATTATTGGGAATGTGTCAACATTTGATTTGAATACACAAGTTCCAAGCAGTGTACACAAATAGATGCGAGGTGGGTTTTTTTTTTTAAAAAATTTACGCCAAGTCGTAGTATTGTATTGGTTTGCCAGCTGTGTTGAACAATGCATTAGACATGACTGCCTTATATCCATGTTACGTTGTCATTGTGTGTATACTGCCCACAAAAAATAATACTCGAACAAAATTTTTTTTCATGTTGTTGACAGTTTTAGATATAAGGCATATCTGAAGAGTTTGCGTTAATACCACTTATCAGATATGCCTTATTACGTGTAACGAATTCCAGGCTGAAGAATTTTTGAAAAATTTCGCCCGAGTCTCTTTTTTGTGAGCAGTGTAGTTTACATTAGTGCCAGTTTTATCTTCTTTTTTAATTGCTTAATTTTGTAATTTTAAATCGGTTAATTTGGAAATAATTTCGTAACTGTACGAAATATGAAAATTGTGCAATGATGTGTACAAAAACAAATGTTAATGATATTTTTTTCTGTGGTTTTTTTTAGCATGAAGTTAAAATCTGTTGTCTTTATCAAAACCGCTGCAAGATTAGATTAGCTCAGTTATTGGTTTCACACACAATTAATTTATCTGGATTTGGGCAATATTCTCTCCACGTTTCAAAGACTACACACAACTTTAAGAAAATTAGTTTCTGCATACTCAATTTTGAACTTGATGGCACAAGGGAATTAATGGGAAAAACTGCAATTTCACAAACTTGTATCTCCACATTGATCAGACGTTGATGTTTTTGCAAAATACTTGTGAATATTTTATTTATTTTTTATTATTTTACGGTTTTCAATGAATTGTAAATTGTAAGTTAATACTATTAACACATGTATTGCATTTAAATGCTGTATATATCCTGCTCTAATGATGTAATTTTAACCAATTAAAACACCAGGTAATAAAATAGGCAGATTAGCACAAAGTTATACAATACATCGAAAGTAAACATTAAAGGGTTTCATAAGTAGTCCAAACTGTTAAACATTTCAGTTGCAAGTTAATTCCTAAGCAGACTTTTTCTGGGTTTTTATTTCTTAAGACCTATCCGCATTGGACTTTTTGGGAAAACTTACCGAGACGATGGATACTTCTCCCATTTTTAATCCAATGCGGACAGCCTAGGAAGTTTTCCTCAGTAACTTTTCCTGAGTCCAGCAGTTACTTTTCCTGGCCAATTGCTGCCCCGAAAAAATGACCAGGTAACTTTTCCTGAGACGATAAGTCCAATGCAGGATACATCGAGTCGGTAAGGACAAACTGCGAAGGGACACTGCGCATGATCTCCCACGGTCTCGGTAAAACTTTCCGGTGTCAAAAAGTCAATGCGGACAGCAGTAAAACTTAGCAATTTAGCAATGCGGACACGGCTTTAGCCCTGCTAAACATATACATGTAATAAAATTAATGGCCTGGCATAGACCCATCCATAGAATAATTTGCGTTTATTTGTTGCTAACCATGATCACAACTATACCCCCACAATAGTTTCGACCACAAACATTTATTAGGATTTTTGTCCCTAACTGACTTGGGTCATAACTCTCGTTCAGTTCTATAAAGTTCCATTTACTTTTAATATATGGCGTAATTCATCAATGTATAATTAAAGAAACTGTTAGCATTACCGTGTGATAAGTTTGTGTTGTCTTTTTGTGGGCGTGTTGATTTTCCCCCAGGACCAAGACCAAATCTGAGCACCTTTTTAAAAAAATATATTTTCGAGAAACCACCTAAGCGTGCAAAAGTTGTCACCCGTGACTGAAGTTATAGGAGCGTAACCAGATTTTTCCAGAAAATGGATTTCGTTCTATAACCTAACAATCATATAAAACACCTCTCCAAAATAATCCTCATGGGAAGAAAACAGGAAATTTGCAATCTCCAATTCGGATGTGGAAGCAAAAAAGGTTGGTGTAATCGCTTTATGTAACCGGATAAAATAGTTTACTAAACTTCAGTGGATTTTTGACGATATCCCTGGAAGTATATACGGATTGAGAGCACGACATTTCAGAAGTAATGAGACAAATATAACACATGTATGGTATTAAAATCTTAACACCCATGGGAAAATGGGTGGATCAATAAATGTGATCACGATTCCTTAAGATATCAATTCTTGATCAGAACAAAAGAAAACTTGTGAGTAATAAGGCATTGATCGACCAATCACTTTGGAATCGCTTCTAAAGATTATTATTCGGTGAATTATGAGATGTTCTCCAGCTCCAGGACCTCTTTTAACCATAGAGAAAGGAAACAAGAATAAAGCGATTCTCACAGTAAATAAAATGTAACATTTTCTCTTTCTGGGAGAATCCTGCGGTTCAGAAATCCAATAGACCCTTTTTTCAGGTTTGCCCCTCCCCATATGTCACCTCCCTAATATTTTGGGCGTTTTGTTTTAGCCCAAGTAGGCGTGTCTGGTCACCGTTTACGATGTTTTTGACGCGTGTGGCAGAAATGTGCGCTTTTGGGCTGGCAGAAACGCCCTCTATACAACGAATGGGGGATGGTCTAGTGTTAATTGCATGCATGTTGCATATGCACTGTGCGTTGTGCATGCCGGAGCTAGAGCTTGCAAGGGCTGATGGGGTCGCTCTTTTTGTGCCCCATTTCGATGTGCAAGTTGACGATTTTCCATTGGCCCTCATTGCAATCGAGTGCATTTCAAGGGAGCTTTGGACATCCGGAGGATTGCTGAGAGTTCGGAGATAGATGTGACCCTTGCTGCTGCAAGATGGTATACAGTTGTCTGTTCTGATAATCACCGTGTTTGTGTGGAGCGCAGAACCGTAGGACCTAACCAATGAACCTGCTGCAACTTCACTTGGAGTTGGACTGCTTGCACAACAACACAGCCTGATGACAGCCCCATGCAGGTATAAAAACTTAAAGGCTAGGTAGTAGGAGCGTGACCAGATCACATTTTTTGCTCCCTCTCCCCCATTTTGTTCATGGGTTTTGAGATTTTTATACCATTATTTGTCATATTTTTCTCATTGGCAGTCCCAATCTAGCTAAGGTAATCTCAGCTCTTTTTTTATCATTTTTCATTGGGATGTGGTCTTTTCACGCGTAGAGCTGAGGGAACTTATGAACATGAACCCGCCATCGCAAAAACATGACAAAACAAATGTGTCATTTTCTCACCGTGACACACTAATTCCCCCTAAAACTCACCCAAACCTTGCCAGGCATAACCACTACGCAGGTCCTTGATGGAAATAACCAGCCACGATGATTATTTTGCCAACAATTCCAACAAAACAAACCGGTATTCTCACAGCCAGTGCTGTTGTCTTGTGTTTTAAATGATAATGTGTCTTCTCGTCGCGTGACCCATAGTCTGTGTACAAAGGAATTTTTATGCGCGTCGGTTACCAGTGCACATGCGGCCTACCAGTCAAACCTATTTCGCTGTGCGGACGTGATTACGAAATAGGTTTGACTGGTAGGCCGCATGTGCACTGGTAACCGACGCGCATAAAAATTCCTTTGTACACAGACTATGGGTCACGCGACGAGAAGACACATTATCATTTAAAACACAAGACAACAGCACTGGCTGTGAGAATACCGGTTTGTTTTGTTGGAATTGTTGGCAAAATAATCATCGTGGCTGGTTATTTCCATCAAGGACCTGCGTAGTGGTTATGCCTGGCAAGGTTTGGGTGAGTTTTAGGGGGAATTAGTGTGTCACGGTGAGAAAATGACACATTTGTTTTGTCATGTTTTTGCGATGGCGGGTTCATGTTCATAAGTTCCCTCAGCTCTACGCGTGAAAAGACCACATCCCAATGAAAAATGATAAAAAAAGAGCTGAGATTACCTTAGCTAGTCCCAATCCAAATATTTCCAAGGACCCAAGCCCACCGTCACCGAAGTTTTGTAAACTAATTTATTGGCAGCTAGTAAAAGCAGCGTGTTAAACACACCGCCACATATGCGTCCACATACAAATTGGGAATGATGCGTTTTGTCTAGTAGTAGTACGGTTTGTCCCGATCACAATTCAACTGTTGGATGCTTACAAGTTACAGGAAACTTTGATAATTCTTTACAGTTGCCCACTGTAGGACCATCGAACCTGCCATTCGCCATCGGCATGCAGGAGGTCGTGGGTTCGAGTCCTGCCCGAGCACGCCAAGAGTTTTAGCATGTCCTCAAGAAATACACTTAGTATATGGGTCTTTCTATAAATTAGGGGTCCAATTTTGGTGTACCCCGTTACATTTTACATCTTGTTTTTGTAAATTCAGGACACATTCTTTAAATACTTTCCATCTCAAAGAGTGAGTACATAAAGTACAATTCATACAAAATGGTTTAAAAGCCATTGTAATGATTTTTGTACGAAAAATAACACATATTAGGTGTAACGGGGGACACTAAATGTCACACTTTTGGACCCCTATTTTATAGAAAGACCCATATAGTGCATACCGCGTCGTGATGGGCAATAATTCCTTACTTAAGAATTGAGAAGTTAAATTTTTGTTTTTTAAATGACTCATTAAGCATCGGTTAGTGCAGGGCCCAATTTCATGGAACCTGTTAGCGCAAAAATGTGTTTAGCACAGAATTTCTTTGCTTTATTTTACAAAACTGGGTTGTCAGCCAAAATCGTATATGATGTGTATTTACTGATATTTTGTTCCTGCTCCTAAAAATACAATTTGACATACAATTTTGGCTGGTAACCCATTTTACAGAGCAAAGAAATTCTGTGCTAAACAAATTTTTGTGCTAACGGGTTCCATTAAATTAGGCCCAGATCTGATGGAAAAACCCAAATTTTTTTTGATGAGAAAAATTTCAGATTTTGTGAGTTAACACTTATCAATTTTCAGCCTGTCTCATATGTTTTGCACACAAGGTCTGAAGTCCTGATCAACTTATAAATTCTTTCCGAAATTGTTGAATGTTTTTCACTCCTAAAGTCACTTCCCTTTAAAATATTAACATGTTTTGGTGGTTATTTAGTAATTATAAGGAGAATAAGTGGCGACCTGTAAACTTAATTCTTTCCGGGAAAAATTTATTGATTTTACTTAGGAAAAACTTCGAATTGTGGAGTGTTGTTCCATTGATTCAGTGCGTAGTCCCAGTGGGGTATCCATGCATGGTAATCTATTCAACTTGCTGACGTGACCTATTCACTTTCTTGGGCATTATTAGACACAATGATTCTGTCCCTACGGGTTACCGTAGGGACAGAACACAACCTCTTTTTACCTGGAAATTGGAATCACACACACAAATTCCCATCTGGTTTGCTTCTCTAGAGGTTTTAGATATGTCTATGATAGACCTTATGCACAGCGGCCGTGATAGAGGGCAGTCACATTGTCACAGTGCGTCATGCACGAGTAGGCACTTTGTGGGTCTATTGTCACATCATTTGAATATGAAAACCTGCCCTCTGTCATGGAAAATAATTTAAAAAGAATACTTACAACACCGTTTTTGAAGCAAAGATTTTCTTCCATGTGAAATCCCGTCCGCAGAATTTTCTGTACATATGCTGAACGGTGAGGGCGCTGTACGTCACAGTTGGCAAGCTAGAGCAAATTCGATCGAGCGACTGTAGTCGGCTGGAGTCCCTCGTATATAACAGAAATTATCCGTTATTCAAGGGACTCTAGTCGACTATAGTCGCTGATCGAAGTTGCTCTAGCTTGCCGGCTGTGACATATATGTATAGCGCCCTCACCGTTCACCATAAGTACAGAAAAATCTGCAAGGAGAAAGCTTCGTCGGAAATTCACGTGAGAGAAAATCTTTGCTTCAAAAACGGTGTTGTAAGTATTACTTTTTAATTATTTTCCAATCATGGACATCTAAAACCACGAGAGCACCCAACCAGCTGGGAAATTTGGTGTGTGATTCCAATTTCGAGGCAAAATGAGAAACGGCCACTACATGACGAGGGTGTTCACAAGCTAGGGCGTTATCATGTCATATTAATTACTAATTAGTAAGAATTAGTGCCGAACGTGTATGGTATAAACCCTATTTTGTAGAGTTTATGTGCTTTGCATTATTTTGAATTTTCTCATTTGATTTAATTTGCCTACAAATGAAGACAATCCAGTGCAAAAATAAAGAAAAAGATAAGCTGATCGTTGCCCTTGACACAAGGCGTTCATACCGCTGAAGGTAATTTGCATAAACTCGTGCCACGTGAGGTCGCTGTTTACGCTAGAGAAGTGCACAACAGGCGTGTTAGCTCACGCCCTGGACTATCGATGAATGCCTAACCAAGGCTACCAATCCAATTGACCTTTATCATGGTGCATCCATCTTTGTATTGTTCACGATCAGTGCGTCTGCATGACGCCGCGACCGCGCGTGTAATCTCCTGTTAAGTATCGCTGTACACGCTGTACACTGTTTTGATCGTGACTGTGCCATTGTAATGCGCACAATGAACAATTTCAAAACGGGACCAAACTATTTTGTTTGCAAGCCTTGCTTTGGTTCTTCCATTTTAATAGGAAAAAAGGGAAGATGGCCGTGCCTGATAAAGGTCCGTAAGGTTTATTGCCAGGATTATTTACAAAGTTTGCAGTGCTTTTTCAATTAAGGCCTCCCCAACAGCTCTTCCCATTCAGCTTGTTACCAGTGTGGCTTGGGAATTTAGTGAAACTATATCCGTTAAAGATCAAAGTTTAGGCCATTGTTTGCACATTCCATCGTATCAAATGTCAAACAAACACACAAACATGAATGTGAGCTTCAAAGAAAAAAGAATGTTTCCTCAAAAATACATATGCCGGTATGTAACATAAAATAAAAAAATCATGGTAAAAACAGCAGTGTTCAAAACCCACTTTAGAAAAAGTTTAATAAAATTACTTTGACTTGCCTGTGGTCAAATAAATTCAGTTTTGTGCAGAAAAGAATAATAATGGTGGATTCTTGTATAGACCGTATCGAATAGCCGCCATTTCGTGGGGCACCTTTTGTTACTTAAACCGTTCAACAATGGAAGCACAATATGTGCAACCATGCATGACCTCAAGGAACAAAGAAACTGCCCCATGAAATGGCGGCTATTCGATACGGTCTATAGCACACATGTCTACCCACAGAGTACTCATGGTGCTGTTGCCATATCAGCACTTGGATTGTAGCATTCTCCTGACAGCTCCCCCAAAATCACTTCCAAGGGTTAACGAGGCAATTGAGATTAAGTGTCTTGCCCATGGACACAAACACGTTGGCACAAGTGGGGCTCGAACCCACAACCTCTGATCTCATCACCAGTCATTTGTGTGAGGTTTTTATTTCTGAAATATGGCATAGAATTACCTTATTAACAAATTTATAAAATGTTAAAAAGGGGCGACCACTGCCAAACCGTGATTGTGGTTCAAACTGCTGCCTACTATAGCAAGATTTTTCCGTCACAGCTACATGTAGTTTTAATACGTATTCGTATTGTACATGTACACTTGTGATTGCAAAACCATGATACTATGTGTGTGTACATTACTGTTTTGCGGAGCTTGTCTCCAAAAAACTCACTTTGGCTCAGGAGGGAGGGAGAATTGTGTTGGTAATTGCCAAATTGCAAGCGGGTTGAACTTCCCGCGCTATTGGGCGGGACTTTCTCTTGTCACGGGTGCTCTGTGGACCAATCACGTTATTAGGAAAATGCGCCCTCCGGGCCGGGCGCGGGAAATCGCCATATTTTCTCGGATTGCAGTCGAGTGATAATGTGAAAAAAAATCCCTCCCACCCTCCCTCTTTTTTGGAGTTTTGATCCTTGCTTATTGCGGGACGGGGGTCTTGGTGATGAGGGAACAGCCAAGGCTGGGTTTTTTTTTTCGTTTGGGGGGAGTTGGGGGTGCACCTGGATTCCTGCCATGGTGCTCACTCTCATGACTGTTTTGTTTCTTGCAGAGAGTGGCGGGGGTTCAGCGTTTCCTGCGGAACTGGGGGGAGGGGGTGCTCGCTGGTAGCACTCTATGTATGCAACCAGCGGGGGTTGGGGGATGTTATTGCGGTGAGCTTCCGCATCAGGTTTTTTGGGGGTTTTGTTTTTTAAATCGTTTTTTCTTTTTGTCGCTTGCCTTCGTCGGAAGCGTGATTGGTGAAATGTTGTTTAAAAAATGACAAAAGTTGCTCCACTCTCCGGCCCTTGGGACCCTCTTCCCATGGGTCCTTCTGTGTATCTTGCAGAGGCGGAGGTGGGGCAGGCAAATAATTAATCATGTTTTCTTGCATCACAGTTTTGATATATATGTATACTCTTATTTTGTTATAAAAAGTGGACAGGTTCGTCCTGATGATGTGTTTTGCGTTAACAAACAAATTACATGTAGTCAAATCTGGTGCATTTGTAAAGTGACAGGTTTTGCCCAAAGGTTTTTGTCAAAACCAGTGGTAATTTGGATAATTGGACATAATTAGTTTTATGCATTGGACAGGTCAGTCCTCATGTTTGAAGTTGGTCGTGATGCTACATGAAACTTGCTAATTTGCATATTGGTTTTCAGTATACCGTGGAAAAATGTATATGCGATTTTACATACATGTAGCAGTGTTTTTGTTTCAACCTGAACCAGAATTTTGTAACTTAAGTAACTTTGGTTTCTTTAATGGTGGACAGGATAGTCCTAATGAGCACAGCATGTTCATTTGTTATAAACATGTTTGAGTTAATACATGTACATTTTTAGTTGCCATTGCATTGGACAGCAGAGTGACCTTTGTATGTGCTCAGTACTTTTTAAAGTTGAAATGGGCAATAAAACTCGGCTGTTGTGGCAATCCGAGAAATGGCAAATTCCTGTGCTTGTGTCTCCCTTCCTTTCTTGAGCCAAGTATGTACCCGGTATGTACAATAATGTCCGACTATAATCATCGCAAAGCTGACATACAGTAGTGACGAATGTGCAGTGTTAAAGCTATTGCATATTCGTCACAACCGGTATGTCAGCTTTGCGACATATTGTAACCTTCCCTTTTGTGCACTGATCCCAGAGCATCTTATAAAATAATAAACTCATGTTTAATTCTAATCCGACATTCATTTATGAATACACTGTGCATGTACCGTACCATCCATGCAGTGCCTACTATGTACGTACCATACATGTAGCATAATTTACCAAAGTCATGCCACTGCACTAGGTGAAAGTCCACATGAGATAAAAACAAACAAAATCCAAAAAACTGCCAAGAATGTATTGTTTAATGTACATGTAGTGTATGTACTTAACAGCCAGACAACAGATGAACATTGTTCAGCCAGAGTGGATGTCCGGTAGACATCAAATTGCCCAAAACTGTGTTTTTAGGGTAGACTTTTTTTGGTTAAAAAAATGGCAATTGAATAGAGTGAAAAAAGGGCACTCCCATTTTTGTATTGGAATGGACATTTTAGTGCGTGTAAAGGGCACTGTACCGGTACATGTACCATCAGAAAATCAAAAAAAGTTTATTGGAGATTACAAAAGCAGGCCTTGAAATTAACTGAGACCACTGGCCTCATGCCCTGCTGACTTGGCCCCAATAGACCTTTATCACAGTGCGGCCATCTTCCCTTTTCCTTATTAAAATGAACGTAACGAAAGCGAGGCTTCCCGAAATAAAATAGTTTGGCCCCCTGTTGAAAAGGTTCATTGTGTGCATCACAATGACATGCGCGCGGTGTGATCAAGAAAATGCGCAGCGCGGACAGTGATCCTCTCAACAACAAAAAACAACGGAAGACTGCACGTGCTGTCGCACAGACACGCACTGATCATGCCCCCCACGTACACATACTATGCAGTGGGGAACAAGACAAAGATGGACGCACCGTGATAAAGGTCTATACCCTTTCAAAGTACTCTTTGAGGCCAACCTGGCCAGCAGGCCATATTCTCTTAAATTTCATGAGGATTTTATGCACAGCACTAATAAACAGTACATGATGTACATGTACACATTTTGCCCTGGTGCCCCTTTGATTGGCTTTGGTGCCCTGGGCTATTTGGACAATTAAAATCAAGGCCGGAGTGACCTCCCCCTTATTTTTCCCAATGTTAAGGTTTACAAAAGGGCACCAAAGCAACAACAAAAGGCCCAACAGAGGCCATGGCCTATGTGCAGGCCTGGACATAATGAAAATACATGCAATTTCAAGAAACTTTACGCAATTGCGCAAGTCCACTTACGCCATAAATTATTGCGCAAGTCCACTTACGCCATAAATTATTGCGCAAGTAATGGCGTTAGTGGACTTGCGCAATTGCGTAAAGTTTCGTGAAATCGGCTGCTGGTCACTCTGACCGTGATTTTGTCGAAACTTCAAAGGTCATTGAGGCCAACTGGAAAAGTACATATGTGCCATGGCCAACTTTGTTCCAGATGTGTAATACAAGCCTGATGACATTTATGAAGGTAGGGCATGCTGGCCAAGTTCGCCTTAGAAAGCATATCCTAGATATCAGGGCCAACTCAGCATGTTATTGGCCTCTGTTATACGTTAATGATGCAAAATGGTGACTAGTTTCTTAAACTAAATGTATATTTGCCAAAATACTTTTGCTACTTAAGATACTCACAATTATTTTTATTTTTATTTAATTTGTTTTATTTTAACTTTTTTCACAGGGATCTTAATCTGTGAACACATCTCAATCTGAAAAACAAGAAATTCACAATGGCTGGCAATGCGAGTGACATCGAGGTCCACTTCAACCCCAATGCTGAGGAGACCCCAGTCGAGGTGACCTTGCGCCGTCGCAGCTCCGAGAACAGTCGCACCAAGACCCGCAGTCTGTGCCCCAAACTGTTTGAGCGTGCCTCAGGCAGCTGGTGGAACCCCAAGTTTGACTCGGCAATCATAGAAGAGCAATTTCAGAATATCTCGTTTGCGCAACTCCGACGTCGCTTCCGTTACGCCCTGTGCTACATTCTTGCCGTCTGCGTGGTGTGGTTGATTTATCTGCCGATCCGAAACACGATTGGTCTACGAAGTAGTAATGCTTGCTTTGATCATGCCGATGATATCAGGCAGCCATCTTGGATTGTATTTGAGGTAGCCATGGCGGGTCTCTTAGTGTTGTGTGTTGTACTTCTGTTCTTCACGGTCTCCCACCACTATGAGAGACACTTCCACAAGGTGTCCATTGTACTAGGAGTGACCCTCTGCATCTTAACTCTAAGCACATTTGCCTCCGGCGGAGCTCACTACACAATGAGCAGCGTAGCCACTTTCGCAGTGTGCATCGAAACCATTCTCATGATGTACACAATGATCCCTATGCCATATCTGTACACCGTCATCCCCATGTTGATATTCTCGGCAGTTTACGAACTTCTCTACTTCCTCTATGTGGACAGTGCCAGCGTCAGTAGTAACATTGCAGGCCACATTCTCACAAAGCTGTTCTTGCACATATGCGTGCATTTGATGGGCACCCACGTGTTCTTCATGGCTCAGGTGCGGTCCCGTAACACCTTCATGAAGATTGGCCAGGCAGTCATTGCCCGCCACCAGCATTTAATGGAGAAACAGCTCAAAGAGACGACCATCCACTCTCTCATGCCCGACTCTATCGCTCAGAAGCTCCTCTTAGAGAAAGGCGAGAGAAGCGACACCATCTTCCGAACTTTCTACATGAATCTGATGGAAGACGTCAGTATCCTCTTTGCCGACATTGCAGGCTTCACACGAATGAGCGCCAATAAAAACGCCGATACCCTCGTCGGCCTGCTCAACAACCTGTTCGGGCGATTTGACATCCTATGCCGAGAAAACAGATGCGAGAAAATTTGCACCCTGGGCGACTGCTACTACTGCGTTTCAGGCTGTCCGGAGCCGCAAGATGACCATGCGGAATGCTGCGTCAACATTGGCCTGAGTATGATCGAGGCCATCAAAGACTTCTGCCAGGAGACTGGGGAGAAGGTCAACATGCGCGTCGGTGTTCACACGGGGAAGGTGTTGTGCGGCATCATCGGGAATCGACGCTTCAAGTTCGATGTGTGGTCCAACGACGTCACAATGGCAAACAAGATGGAAGCGTCTGGGATCCCTGGCAAAGTCCACGTGTCGGCGATAACAGCGGCATTTCTGGGCGATAAGTACATTATGGAAGAGAGCAGAGTTGATCGACAGGCAGTGTTCTTGGGTAAGTACATGTACTTGAGTTAATCCAGCCTTAGCCTTCCTGCACCATCTCAAATAAATAATTTATCAATGATCTGTACACACGACTAACCATTATGCACCGGCCAGCTCGGTGGTCTAGTGGTTAAGATGTCTGCCTGGTATGCAGGAGTTAGTGGGTACGAGTCCCACCCGAGCAGTGTCTCGGGGAAGTTATGCCGGGTAGGGCAAAACAAACGCTAATTGACATCTTGCACTTGTTTTCTAATGCCCACAACCGAATTTAAGGAAATAATTTACAATTTGGACATCACCTAAAGCCTCATGTGCAAAACCTGTATGGCACTGGCTGAAGTAAAACGATATGATTTTTTCCTGCCAAATGTTTGTCTTTTCATTTAGATCTCCACCTGCTGATGGCTGATAATAAAATAATTTTAAGAAAAAATAGTGATGTTCGACTACTAAATTCTTGCCTATTTAATAGGAAAGTCTAATTTAACATATTAGACTTTCCTATGACACAGGTTGGCCCAGGTTTAGCTGGACAGTCCGGGGTTTTTTTTCTTCTAAGCCTGGACTTTCTTAAAATTGCACAAGTTGCATTTTCAAGACATTTTCTATCTGTTTTATGTGCGTTCCGTGAATGAAGGTTATAAAATAAAATTGTTAGCTTACATGTACATGTATTTTTGGATTTAACCCAGAGATTTTGTCATAGGATTTGGTAACATGTACCCCAGGTACACTCTGCCAACATCATCCAAAGAAGCCATGTCTGCATGAGATGTTTTTGGTAAAACTTCCAAAGATGGTTGCTAATTTTACCAAATAAAGTCCAATGCAGATGGCCAATTGACCACTCTCACAGACGCCATCTTTGTAGGAGAAATGCTAACTGATATTAAACGCCATCAAGTACGCACGCACACCCTGGAAAATGTTCTAAATGCGCGCTCGTGTTGCTTGAAATTTGTTTGAAATACGGTGAGCTACATGTAACCGGGCTTGAAATTGCCTCTGTTGCCCCTGCTCTTGGCCTTGGTGCCCTTTTGTAATCCTCCCATAGACTTTTTCATAATTTTCCAATGGAAGTGCCCTTTTTAAACTTCAAATGACGACTCCAAGAACAAAAATGGCAGTGCCCTTTCAGTGATGAATTTCAAGCGCTGAGCTAATGCGTGTCACAGATATTTACGCTCAAGATCCTGATGCTCGTGACAATTTGTAGGAAGTGACGTCATTTGAGAGTGATCAATACACATCTACATGTACTGGCATTATAAAACCTTTCTTCTCTAATTGCCATCTACATGTAGGCTCTGCATCCTTTCCATAAACCATTCAGGTGCTTCAATATTGAAAGGTTATTACCAGGGTAGAGAGAATAAAACAGAAAGTGTTTCAACTTGGTCATAGTACTCATACCATTACAGAAATAGTTTCCGCATCTGTCATAGCACTTTCCAAAAATAGACCCGGCTGTTTATACATGTAGGCTGATTACAGTGTGCAATAATAGAAAGTTCTATAAATAGACAAGTGGTAAGTGATGTGTAGCATGCGGATTACATTGTGCAGGTACTGGGGTGGCTACTGGTAGGTATACATATTATATGAAATGGTTTTTTTCCTCAAGGCCAACCAAAAAAGCTGTTTCTAATAACCCAGCCCAACCTGGACAAGGGGCCTACATAATGTATGTAATTGTGTACAGTTACATGTAGGCCTGTACCCCAGTAGGTACATGTACATGTACAGGGAGGGAGGGTTTGGGAAGCCATACGTTGACCTTACATACGTAGCAGCTCCAAGGGAAAACAAATAATAAAAATCATTAAATACACTTTTGCATAAAATTTGCATCCGGTACCCTTTTTTTTATCAACCGACAACACATTAGGCCTAAGGCTCATCTGCACTGGTACATTTGTCAGCCAACATGTTGGGCGTTGCATGGATGCGCTCGTCCACACGACCCAACATGATCAAAAATAACTCAACGGCGGTTGCCTGCTGCCTTCACGTGACTGGCATTCTACTCTGCTATTGGTCCGTTTCGTCCAACAAGCTTTAACAAAGTTGGGCGACAACTACATTGTACATGGCCCAAGATGGTGTGGGACGCTGTTTGAAGTGGCGTCCACACCATCCAACTTTTGGTCAGCTGACATGTTGGCCTGTGTAAATGGGCCTTTTTCAGTACATGCATTGTATCAATCATCTCTGTGGGTATTTATAATGCATTACTCTTACCAAATAGTATAGCTATTTTTAGTCAACATGTGATAAATTAAATTTCAGGAAAGGTCCTCTCAAGGGCACATGGTTTACAAGGTCAATTTCCAGGTCACAGCAAAGGTCAATGTACATGTACTCCATTATATACTTTCATCTTAACAAATGGCAGATTTAAAATCCTTGACTAATCTCCTTTCCAACAATACCTATTGTGTGAAGATTGGCTCAGTAGTTCCTGAGATATAAGGGTTCAAAGATAGGTGACCACGCCCTTTTTGCTAAAAATCTCAAATTTTGGGAGGCCGTATCACCCAAACTTTTGGTTTGATCAACAAGTATACCAAGTTACATGTACATCAAAATCTGAGATAAGTCGGGTTTAACCACAGATATCCATTAAAATCAAGATAAGAAACGGAGGCTGTATGCGCATAACCGCGCCTTCTCATTACCATATTTATAGCCACCTTCATCTGCATACTTTTTGGCACTATTTGCATAACTATTTGCATATTTGCGTTGTTTGGGCCACCTCATTTTTTTCTCCGGATATATGTTAATTTCGAGGTCATGGGGTAAAACAAATTTACATAAATGTTTTAACGCCCCAAGCCGGTACGGTGATGTGCCATTCAATAACACACTGGTTTCTCATCTTCTTGTTAAATATAAATCTGTGGGTTTGACCCATTTTGTGATTTGACATGAAATGATGACCTTTTTGATTTTTTCTTTTTAAATGGTCATCAAGAAATAAGCCTTATAACATAAATACCACTTTTCATAATTTCACATTTGGCTGAGACTACCACATGTACATGAATGCTCAGTTTGACTTCTGTACAGTATGCATACATGTAGTCGTCATTTTGATAATAATGTGGTACATGTACATGTAGTTTCGCTTTTTGTTGTTTTTACACACAGGCAAATTTAAAATTAATGATTTCACAAAGTGCGTGACCCCCACACTTCAATTCACTGTTTGTCGGCATTTTAATTTCAATAAAATTCCAATATACCCGCATGCATATAAATCAAACGTAAACAGATAGTCCATGCACATTGAATCCTATTATGCATGGCCCATTTTTAATTGTTGTAGCACACAAAAAGCCCCAAGCAACAGCAGCTGAGAGTGCCATCTTTTATTGCTTGTTAGTTGCCTTATTTGGGCATTATTGTGACAAGCTATTCCTGCTAGGTGCACCCCTCCACCCCCCCCCCCCCCCCCCCCCCCCCTCTCCCCTCTCCCCCACCTTTTTTGCAAACAAGACACCCAGACAATGTCGCTGTAATGTCACGCGCTACGGGCACGATGGGAGACAAGGTTACAGCGATGTCCTCCTGACATTTAACGGATCACGCCGTCTTTTTAGGGGCTCATTGATCGACTAGCAGATATTCCCCCTAATTCTCTCTTCTTTGCTCTGTTCTCTTGTATTGAATTCTAAGCGACTTGAGATTCTTGCCTAAAGTACTCAAATTGTATAGCAAGCTTTATATAGACATTTTATTTGTTCATGAGCACAATGAAATTCCAGAGACTTGAAATGGAAAGTGTTTTCAGAATGTCGAAATGCTCTTCGATAAACGGTAGTTCCAATTAAGAGATTTGTTTAAAAGGTTTTTTTGTCAAATGAATCCAAAATGGTTTTTAAAAAGACAGATTACATGAATGGAAAACTATCAGAAATGTGTGATTGAGGATAGTTTGACTAAAACTAACCTGTGTTTAAAGGCCCTCTAGATGATCTGTTTTTGAGCGATTCTGCGAATAAAACCATTATAAATCAAAAGAAAGACATTTATCAACAAACTCATCTGAAGAAATTTCAGCTTTGTCAAATATACCACGTCTTCTAAAAACATGAAAATCCATATGCGTTTTACCGGTCTTGGCTGGGTGTTTCTTATCAGGCCTTTAAATAACCCACGGCACCACGGCAAATTGCCGTCGCTGCCCTTTGCTTTTGCCGTGTTGCCCTTAAAAAGTTCTAACACAAATTTTCTATTTCCTCATTCAGGTGCCCTTTACTGATAAAAAACTTGCCCTGCCCTTTTGAAAATGAATTTCGAGGACTAAAAATATTTGTTCTCAATCGGTCGCAAACTCTGTGGCTCGCGTCATGCACTCTGCTGCGCGCGTCATACTGCGTGTGTGCGAGACCAACGCGATGCATTGAAAAATGCATCGCGTTGAAACAGCATACACGCAGTACATAACGCCCATTCTGGACTACTCAGATGAGAAGTAGATCATTAATTTGCAAACGATCTAAATAATTTTATCTTCGAGGACTATTTTCTGGTAAAATTATATCATCTCGGGCGGAAACATTTCATTACCGTAGATAGTTGCTACCAATTCAATCTTTACTTTGAGTAAGGTTTTCCTGTCAACTCGTTAATTATATTTTGGGGTCATTGCAAATGATACAGTGGGCCTTTAAGTCGGCTCAGTCCCCATCTGTGTTACAAGAAAAAAAATTAAAAAAATTGTGCTTTCAAGAAATTGTGCGAAGCCTCCGTCCTACGTGTTTAGGCTGTTTCTGTGGTTATGTATACTGCAAGGACAATGGAGCTATGTCATGGTAGGCAAGAGCCTATTTTTAAAATTATTTTCCACATAAGGGAGCCCTTGTAATAAATGTGTGCACACACATTTATACAATTATTTTTGTACATGTTTATTCATTTTCAATTATTGTTTTTTCAAATAACATTGTCATCTTGGGCAAAACATAAATTCATAAACAGTTGGAACAACTTCTGTCTTCCTTTAGAGTAAGGTTTTTTCGGTCAGATGGTTGAATAACATTTTGGAAAACTGCAAAACATGTACAGTATGTAAACAGGCTTTAAATTAAGGTTTGCAACTTGGGCCATAATTTTAAAAATACGGAATACAACATAGAATGAACAGTCCAGGAGCAAAATCCCTAATCCTGTTCATATTATCGCAACTTCAATTCACTTAAATCTTATTTTTGCCTTCTTGTGATGTTCGAGTGGCCAAATTGACATTTATTGCCCCAGCATCAAGTCAGTCTTTGCACACAGACAAAGTCGGCGATAACAGGTTGTGATGTGTGATAAATAAGATTGCTTCCTCCCCTCGCACTAACTGACGCATTTGGCCAGACCAACGCAATATGGCCTCATGTGTTGCACGGTGACATTTAAAAATCCATTTTTCCCAAGACAGGCACATCGGAAATGCGCAGCGGGCCCAGCACTCGGCAAATTATTGACGACGAGCGCCGTCGCTGAAAGTGAAGCGGAAGTTGTATTTCTTTCCCTGTCTCTCTCCCTCTCTTTCTCCCCCACCCCACTCTACCCCCCCCCCCCCCCCCCCCCTCCCTCCCCCCATGCCACCTTTATGCTTTCTCAACACTACAGGCTAGCCCGTATGTGGCTGTCTAGATTAGGTTCCTGCCCAGACAGCATTCGAGGTGTCAAGTGGACGTCGACAAGGAGTGAAAAACAAACAAATTACTCAGTTTTAAAACTCAGTGATGCCATTAGTGGAAAATGTTCTTCAGGGTTGGTGAGAGGAAGATGAATGTTCCAAGTGCCCTTAGTCAGCTTTTAGTATATTGTTTCTATTACTAAATTTGCTTTAAGTGCAACATTAATTTTTTGTTAGTAACCTAAGAGGTTTCACTTTACAGATATTGCAGAAATCTTCACGCAAGGACACAATGAAGGGTGACCACTAAAGGTCTTTTGACACTTGAAAAAAGCGACGTTTCACACTTGAGAAATTTAAACCCAGCGCTGCGCTAACCCCGCATCAACCCTGAGATTGGTTTCAACCCGGGTTGAACTCGACCCTGCTTGGGACCAGGGTTGAAATTTTTTAACCCACCTAGCACCCCGTTTACACTCGATTCGCCTTTGCCGAATCGAACTCCGCAATTTCCAAAAAGGGGAGTTGAAGCCGGGTAGGCACTAAGTGTAAACGCAAAAGGTGAATTGAAAAAGGGGGTCGCCTTTTTCAAGTCACCTTTGGGGTAGGGTTGAACCCCGCAATTGCGGGGTTGAACCCTGCAATCGTCAAGGTCGCTTGTAGTGTAAACCCGAATACAGATTCGGCAATTTGAGTGTCCTTGGGGCGGTGCCCGCAGTGTAGTAGATCTAATTGACCAATCTGGCACTAGTGCAGCAACACCTACAGTAACAGCTCACGCATGCGCTGCAGTTACATTTAGTGGTGACTTTTGCGGTTTCTGAAGCGAGTTGAAGCGATTTGGGGTGTAGTGTAAACGCGGCAAATGTTCAGTTTTGTGGTTGCAATAAAAATGCTGGATCTGTATCCACCTTTGCCGATTCGAGTGTAAACGCGGTGCAAGTTACTTGGACTAGATAGGAATTTACCAGACGATTTATGATAAATAGATAGACTGAATAATTCAACATCCCCAATCAGTGCAATGTGTACTCAAGACATACGGTACATATTGCTGTACATGTACATACAAATTACATTGGGCCCCTAACAAAACATTTGTTTTTATGCACATACCAGCCTGAGGCAGTAACCATATGTTTTTGTTTTGTCTGTAAATAAGAAATCAGGTTTGCTATTTCCAGTTTATAGAAAATGTAATTTTGCAAATGTGAGGACAGCAGAAAATCTTTTTGTTAACATGACTTCCATGTCTTGCAATCTGGCTGGGTTTGTTATACACGTGTACAGTTGTGCATACGTTAGAAACGAAGCAAATTGATCCGCGGATCTCCATTGCACAATGGCAAAAATACACATTTGGAAGGGGCCGCTCAGGGGTTTAGAAGCTTTATTCTTAGGGGACAAAATGTAAATTACTCGGCTGTCAATCGATGGCATTAGGCATGTTAGGCTAGGCTGTGACTCATTCTTTTTGATCTTTCTTGTGTTGCCTTGGTTGTCCAATGACTCACAGGAGGGGGAAGGGAGCGTTAGGGGCTCAGGAGCCCAAATCTGGGGTCAATGTCTGCTCTTTGGTTTCCCCCTCCCGAAACATGATCTTCTGTTGAGTACTTTATTTGCAAAAGAGAGCGCTACAGGTGGGGTGACTCACTGTTTTAGAAAAGATACATTGTAAATGTACCAGTATGTCCATAAGGCCAATGAAATTAGATTACTAGTTTCTCGTCAGCGCCCACATGTGATTTTTACCCCGCACCAAAACATTTCATTATGCCAAAATTTTATTATTTTGCCAAAAAAGGGGGAAAATCAGATGCAAACTACTCCCAAATGAAAAGTTTCCATTTGAGTTGTGCAGTCTGTGTTTTGCAGCTTTTGTGTTTATATTTAAATATAATGCTCTTTCATTTGTCATTTTCCATGATTTTGTCATCTCAACTTGTTCCTTCAAACACAAGCTACCCGGTTTAACTCAATGGAATTGATACTGGCACCAAACCATTTCTGGGCGAGTTTAGAGCCTTAATAATCAGTTTCTAAATGGCAGTTTGTGTATGGTTGTATTTTTCCTTGATTAAATAATGAATAATGAAAAAAATCCCTCACCAAAATTGTATAAATGGTTGACGAGAAACTAGTAATCTAATTTCATTGGCCTAAAAAAACTGCTTGGATCTGTTGAACACATTGAAATTTCTCAGAAATAAAGCATGCAAAGCTGTAGGCCTAAAGCATGTAAATTTGTTGTTTACATGTAGGTATGGTGGACACAATATGACACACTTTGTTTACCCGGTAAATCCATATATGTACCCATGAAAACTGGATAAATTGTCTCCCTTACCGTACACGTACCGGTATGTTGTCGCGCATCTGGGGTTGATTTTCTTCTTCAGCAGAGAACGATTACCGGTACCTTATAACTCCGATAATACATGTACACGTAGAGCATCTGCCTAGTGAGTCAGAGGTCTCGAGTTCGAATCCTGATAAGGCCTGTATGATTTTTCTCTCATCCCAAGTTTGGTTGTTTCATTTCAATGGGGATCAGGCACCATTACCAGATGTTGTGTTCGTTACTTTGCCCAGTTGCACCACAATGCAACACCGAGAGAAGAATTGGGTCCATAGGGAAAACCTGAGGGAGTATACCAACTGTGCCTTATAGCTCGGCTGGTAGAGCATCTGCCTAGTGAGTCAGAGGCCCTTACGATTTGTTCTCATCCCAAGTTTCATCATCTCTATGTGGCAACAACTCTAATGTTGATATCACCCAAAACATGACAAGAACGATTTCATAAACTAAATGTATTTCAATCTTCTAAATCTATGCAAGTAAGACATTATTAATCTTTTATTGAAAGAATTTGTATGCATTTTGAATTGATGAAGTACAGGTTCTGTACTGTATGTACTGTAGGTTGGGTAAAATCGTGAGCAAAAAGGAATTGGTTGAAATAAGTAGAACTGTAATCAAATTAAAAATGCTTTGGTCACTGTCCCCTTATGTCGTTAACTGGTTAATTTTATAAGCTTTTTGTAAATTATTTCAAATATTGTACACTACTTGGAAAAGTTATTTTTACAAATGTATGCATTTATAAATATCCCACTTTAGCTCCCGTTTTTATGAAAAGACCCAGTATAATTTCTGTTCCATTTCCTTCAATCTCAGCTCCTTTTATTTGAGATAATTCTGGAAAAATCTGCGCAAGAGGTTTCATCCCAAAAGTTGAAACAATTTGCTCCAACAAATTATTTCCGTCTTTCATCGGGGATGATTGTTTCTTTTATATTCCACATTATCTTAATGGCTCACGAGCTGCGTCTATTTTTAGATACGCACAGACTGCACGACGGATGGGCTTGCAATAACTTGTGCCCCAGGCACGAAACCCGCACAGTTTGTGCTCGCACAAGTCGACCAAAATGCCACATCGAAATATTCATGAAAGGCAGCAAATAATTGGGGGTAATGGCAGGTGAAAAATTTCAAGGCATTCGGGGAAGCTCCAGAAATTTGGATGTACACGTACATTTCAAAGACTTTAAAAGGGCTAGTAATATTGCTTTGCGTATTCAAGTTGTTTGATTTTCTTCAAGTATCTTTGGTAAAATGTAACTCGTTAAAAATTGGTTGTAATTTAATTCTCAAAAAGCATGATACATGTACCTAGGTAAAAAAAAACCACGGTTTTCGGACGTACCGGTACATTGTACCATACATTGTTTCATATTACCTCAAAAAAATATTTAGGTTGGGTATTGTACATACACATAATGTATGTACATGTACACGTAGGTGAGAAATATCTTTCTTTTTTTTGCTCCAAATTTTTTTACCCAAAAATATTAGGGTGGGATGATGGTTAGTATTCTTTTACCTTTATAAATTATAACTGTTAACATGTTGATGTAAAAATCACATTCTAGCACTGTACACAATATCTTAATTTAAAAAGCAGGTGATCGCTGATACAAACACATAAGAGTGAGCCACATTTTTAAGCTTTTGGGGGTTAACAAAATACAAACAATGTACACAAACACTAGGTTTTAGGTAGGAACAATACGTTTTTATTTTTTTACTGATGTTTTTAATAAAAAGATAGAGGTCCCACATGATTTTCTAGGTTGGGGCGGGTAACCGGAAACATAGTATTTTTTTCTTGGCCTTACAAGCTTTTAGAGTCTCCGAAATGTACATCTGAATTTCCGGAAATGCCTAGTTGCTTCTACGTAAAAAACCGAAAATTCAGAGATGCCAACATTTACGATTTAGGCGTATTAGTTTGTACAATTGTTTCAACCAATGACGATCAGCATTGCGACATACCTGTAATTCTAGAATGCAAAGCTTCAAATGAAGGGTTTAAATAGAGCTTGGGTGTCATTTATAAAATGTTCGTGTCCGAAGCAAGTGCCCCGTGGCAAATTACTTTTTTTCAAATTACAGTGTTGGCATCTCTGAAAATCCCTACTCTCAAATGGTAGAAAATCTTTTTGATAAAATCAAATTACAGTCTTCTTTTCTTTCCAATCTCGATTGAATCTTAATTTCATTTCCAAGAAAATCTCACTGCCCTTGGAACTCACATGTGCTCCATGATATTAAGCCTTTTCATCTCTCCATATCTCGAGTTTAATTACTTGAATGAAATTGCATTAGTGCATTTGGAAGGGATCAAACCCTATCATCCTTTCTATCTATGGTGCACATTAGCTGTTTCTATTAGGAGCACGGGCATTAAAGGCCCTATACATGTAGATGATCTTTTTCTGAGCGATTCTGGGAATAAAACCATTATAAATCAAAAGAAAGACATCAACAAACTCGGCCGAAGAAATTTCAGCTCTGTCAAATGTACGACGTTTTCAAAAAACATGAAAATCCATATGCATCTTGGCGGGGTGTTTCAAACATTCGTTCTTAGTCGGTCGCGTACTCTCTGGCACGTGTCATGCGCTTTGAGGCGAGCGTCATACTGTGTGTGCGTGCAACCCAGTTAAAAATGCACGCGTTGGACAGCACACATGCAGTACACAGCGCCAATTTCTGACCGCCCAGATGAGAAGTAAATCGTTTGCAAACGATATAAATAATTTCATCTTTATGAATTATTTTCTTGTAAACTTATATCATCTCAGGCGGAATTATTTCATTGGATAGTTGCTACCAGTTCAATCTATACTTTGAGGAAGGTTTTCCCTGTCAACTCTTTTATTCACTTTTGGGGTCATTGCAAATGCTACAGTGGGCCTTAAAACAGTTTGTGCCGATGCGGTGCGCAAATGCTTTGTTTCTACTGGAGACAAAATACCGGTTATTTGGCGTGCCCGCATGGCATTTGAATTGAAACGATGCACACCATTAAAAGGCGTCGTCTGCTATTTCTACCAGTTGGCAAAATGCTGTTGCACGCACCAGCAAAACCTTCGACCAGACTGTTTTAATTTGCCAGTGCGCGCACCTGCAAATAACCGTTTAAAGGGCATGATTAGGGATTTTTATAAATGAAATCTATGCTATGAAACTACTGTGACACTCGGTTACAGTCATGAAAATCCCATTTGGAGCTTGTTTTGGGGGGTTAAATGTAAAACAAAGGTTTTTAGCTTTTATGCTAGAGTGAATATGCATATTCATGAGCAAGGCTGTCATGTCACAAGAGGCAAACACAGGAAAATAACATTCACATGTAAATAGATTCCACTTTTTTTCTCAAACTTGCTGAAACTTTTGTAATCCATGGCTGTTCGAGTTTGGTTTCCATGTTACCTGTTGTAAGCCATGACAAAACTGGGGGTAGAAACTGCAGCTAGAAACTGCAGCAATTTGCCACAACTCCAACTTGAAGTCTTGTATTTTTTCTCTACTTTCCCCTCGTGTCTTACTGAAGTGATGCACTCCGAACAGCACCGTCTTTCTGAGATTTACTGCAATGAAAAGGCTACCTTTTATTGATTTTTACATCAAAACGAATGAGCAATATCTTGCTAAACAAGTATGTAAGCCATCATATGAAGGAAAGACTTGGTATAAAGTTGTTTAGCATGTCATGGGCCCTTTAAGGTCATTTGTGTTACTTTCACTCTCATCAAGAATGCACGTCTGTGATTAGTCCTTGCTGTAATTTACTTCTCATCCAGGGCATGCTCCCATAAAGACCTTGTCCTGAATAAAGTCATACCCTAATCATTCCTGATGTTAAACTGCATCCCGACAGCAACATCAATCTGTGAGGCCCATTCAGGGAATGACAGTGGAATTAGAGAGCTACAGAAAACTACTATAGAAAACTGTAGAAAACTCAGTAAATGGGTCCCAGGAGTGGATTGCAATAAAAAAAAATAAAAATCAGATGTCTTAATTCTTAATCATTTTCATGATGAAACGTTTCGTGGATTACTGGAATAACGCATACCGGTAATATACCGTACATGTACTGTAGCCTACATGTATCTAAAGAAGAATTTCAGCTACATGTAGATGCATCAATGCTTCAGAAAACCTTTTTTATGTAGAGTAAATGGTAAAAAAATGTGTGCGCACACATATTTAAAAAAAAAAGCATCTTTAGTTGTTGCTTTCTTACAACTGCTGGGTTTAAAGTCTTGAGCTCATTGTGTCAAAATATTCAGTAAATGTATGTAACATACATGTACATGTATGCTGTACAAAACCATTTTAAATGACCATAAAATTAAAACCCAACCTACATGTACCATGTAGGACCTCGGATATTATGTATTTCATGTTATTGTTAGATTTAACAATATGTTATTTGCATCCTGTGGTGATTTTTACCTTTAAAAAAATTAAAAGTGGAAATTATTTTTAGTTTGGTGACCTTATGAATTTTCACCTGAGATGCTAACAAAATATCTTCCATCAAAAAGTTAAAGATCTTATTCCCACAATTTCATTTTTAAATCTCTCACACCGTCGCCTTTTCCCCCACAAAGTATTGGGTTCTGACAATCTAATTTACCTATCCCCTCGTTTATGCATCATTCTGCATACACACCCGACTGCCCACACAACGTAACATAATTTAGCCATCACGTGTAGCGTTAAATAGGTTTGACATGCTTGCTTGCCACTTTGCCTGTAGCTCAGGTAACCAACGTATGTGTAGTGTGCACTGTTTAATCCACACCCAGTAATGCATTGCTTGCATCCAGAGTTCTATTTATAGCCAGCCAGTGTCTAAATTTAGAAATCGGCATCCTTCTTTCATGCCCCACCCAGACGCTAAAAAATGTCTGCACACATTTGCACAAGTAGATGTGCTTGCATTAAGCCCCACCGTTTATGGAAGTACTGTACATGTAGACAGCTGCACAGATTGCAATGCACATGACATTTGTCACTGGTCAAAAATTCTTCCTGTGCGAGGCCAAAATTGGGGTGTGTAGACATGCACAGTTACAAATAGCCCTGGGGCCAATTTCAAAAGCTGTTTAGCATAAATATTTGCTTTAAAGATAGTATACATGATTGGTAAACTGTTACAAATAGTTTTATCCCCCTGTGTGATTGAAGATATGCATGATTAAAACCAACCTGAGCAAAAACCAGCTCCGTACTTCGTCTAACTTTTGAGAAAACGGGAAAAAAAAGGGTTTGCAGTCATTTCGCACCAAAACCTTTTCGCCCTAAACCACGGCCTGTGCACAAAGTGGTTTTGGGGCGAAGTAGCATTTGGGCGATGTAGTGTTCGGACGAAGTGATTTGGGGCAAAATGGCACTCGGGCGAAGTGGTTTGGGGGCGAAATGGTTTTGGGGCGAATTAAATTTTCGTCTCATGAGACGAAAACTAATTGTTTTACTCCTTTCTCAAAGACTATAGACAAAACCATTTCAGGGGAGGTTTTCTACGGTCATGTTTATATTGTGTAAGTTACGCGTAAATCTGTGAACATTTCTGATTTTCGAGATACCAATCATGTTGCCTTTAAGGCCAAAAAAAGAAAAGATGTTCTGTCTCTGGTCAGCGCGCGCGTCAATTTCAAGCATGCGCGTCAATCCTTTTTTTTTGCGGCAGCTAAAACAGCGCCCTCTATTGCCTCACATTGCCTCTATTGCCTCTAGCGCCTCACATTTTCTAGACTGATCGCCAATCCTGTAGACTACGTAGGGAATGGGAACAAGTCTACGGGTATTTATTTTCCCGGGCAGCTCGACCTCGTACTTAGAATGAGAACGAATGATAGTGAGTATGAGGTTGTTTAATCAGCTGCAACAATGGCGGCTATTTCTCACGCGACACAACAAGGCCGGAATTGCAATTGTGAATTAGAGCGGGTCTGAGCTGAGCTGAATACTGAAATATATGCCACTTATTTCTGTGTCCATTGTTTGTGGAGTGAAAACTCTCTGAACATTCAGTGTTGTGACGGCTCTGCAAGTTTACTGTGTACGAATCTGTGTGCGATGGAGGGGGAGGGGGGAAATGCGTCACCGCATCAATTCCGGAACTTCGGTCTGACCAGAGACAAAATACTTTTTTTGGGGCCTAATCTAAAATTTGTTTGCTTCCTACCGGTACATACATGTAGTGTATAAAAATTAATTAATAGTCAATTTTCTGTCAACCTGTGTTCTTAGCAAAAATCTACATGTAAAACACCAGTGAATTGTAATACACGTCACATAAGATTTTGATTGCTAACCCATTCTTGTATTAAAAGCAAACAATTTGTTTTCTGCCAAGGATTGGCCCAAGGATAGATTACAGGATTGGAAAACTGTTACCACAAAACCAACCTGTGTCAGCTAGCACAGTACATGTACCTCATCTACATGTACATGTATGTTCTAAGAAAATACCGAAAAACTGTGTCCATGCTTTTGAGAAATAATGCAAAGCCAATGCCTGCTAGATGTGGTTTTCTGGCTATACATGTAGATGATATGCTCTAGCTAGCTCTGTTCACAGCACCCTCTTGAAAATTGGTCGTCCTCATGCGAGCATATCCTGTTTTGCATAAATTTGGTTTGGTAATAATAAAAGTCACAAAATTCAAAGACTGACACTTGTGTTACATTTTAGGCTGTCCCGGTTACGAGCTTATATTGGAAATTTGTACACAGGGCTTTTAGAAAGGCATGTTGTCACACTATTTGTAACCCTTTTTAGGTTCAGAACAGCTGAAACTTATTTCTTTTATTTTGAGACCAGACGAGGGTATTTTCTGGAAAATATGGTCTGTGTTGCCAAAATGCCCCCTTTACTGTGGAAAGACTCAGCTGTAATACAGTAGTCATGCAGTGTACGCATTCTTGTTCAAATATCGTTTTCTCAACAAAAATCAACTCGGGTGGAATCGTTGAATTTGACTGTTTGAACCAGTTTTAACATGTACATGTATCTTCCAAATTAGTTCAACATGGCAGAAGCTAGCCTTGTCCAAGGGCTATGAAATTGTGTGAATCCGTGAAGAATGTGCATGTACATGTATGCTGTGCAGCGAAAGTGCGCCATCGCGCGATGAATTGTAGCCAAATGCAAAATAGTCTGGTTACCGAAATATCTTGGTCTGAATCCTGACTTCACGCACGAGGCTGGATCATAGCCTTGTTCTTTATGTACTCGATGTGTTTTATGGGCGGGGACTCTTGTTGCTAATTTTTCAAAGAGAGCACCGAGACGTAAAAGCTCATTGGTTAACGGTTGTTTTGACAGAACAATACGGTGCTGTTTGATAAATTGCAGATTTTCCGTACGTAGCCTATACCCAGTTGGTGAGTTCACAAACACGTCATACCTGTTAAACAGAAAATATGTGAGGGATATCTTCTGGTCTTCGTGAAAGCCATCAATTTGCAAAATAGAGGCTGCATAATTCAAACTACGGTATCGTTGATTTCCTCAGTTGTAACACTACATGTGATGTCGCCATAATTGCATCAGACAGGCCCGCATACCATCATACTGTATGTACACTACACATATTTTTGTACGATGTACAAACGATTATGCTTGCAAACCGGTCACGTACGCATCATTTGACCCGAGTAGTCTGATTGGATGTTATGTAAGATATGAATATTTATAAGCACTCGGGTTTCGCATAAGTAATTGCGTCGGATTTCCGACGCAGTTATAAAGAAACACATAACAAATCGAGTACATAAAGAACAAGGCTATGATCCAGCCTCGCGCGTGAAGTCAGGATTCAGACCAAGATATTTCGGTAACCAGACTATTTTGCAGTTGGCTACAATTTACCGCGCGATGGCGCACTTTCGCTGCATAGCATACATGCAAATTCTTCACGGATTCACACAATTTCATAGCCCTTGGACAAGGCTACTGTAGGTAGAAGCAGGCTTTGCTGAAACATTGTTGTGGCCTGGCCTAAATTCCCATCATGGCACATGCATGTATGCTGAGACAACTTCTAAAAATAGCACAGGGACACATTGCTGATGCACATACTACAATGTACTGTGTACACTGGGTTAACATTGTTAATTCAATAACCAGGATCTTCCCAAAATAGCACAGGCTTTCAAAATTGTGCAAATGTTTGCTTTTATATGGCAAAGGATTGTGTACATGTACTGGTACATGTAGGTAGGCCTACTGTACTACACGTATACAGGTCAGATCAGATATGGTTCAAGCGTGCAAAATATTACCTGATCTCTATGACTCTGAAATGGGTGGGCCGGTACACTGTATTTCATGACTTCCGGGTCCTGTACATACCCTATACATGTTTTAGGGGACATTCAAAATATTCAATGTTAAAAAAGTTTGATTTTTTGTTTTGTTTTGTTTGTTTTGTTTTTTTGGAAATTGCGTTCGGTTGATCCCAAGTTCGACGATTTATTTACGCGATCTACGGGCACGCGGAGGATAGGAGCTAAGGTACGGTATTCATATGCAGCACGCAGCAGATGATGCCCCTTCTATTGTTCCCCCATTGTGTCTCAAACATCCAAGGAATTTAAAAGAATTCCTTTCAGTCCCTTTGTGCTGGGTATAACGGCATCGAAACAAGGTTCACTGAGGTCAAAGGAAGCAACGCACGACTTTCGATTTTCAGTTATTTCTTTTGACCCACCCACCCACAATTTCGATAACAATACTATTCAGAAATTCAAGCTGTTGGATGAGAGATTTAAAACATTCATTACCGGTACTTGTAACAGAATCCATGAGCAGATGTCAACTAAATAGATTTAAAAAGGATTGTTTAGTTTGAGAACTGTCTGTTCATTTTAAATTTCAATTTGAACATGAAAACATTTGTATGTATACATGTACATGTAGGTGAAGTGATTAAGCGGTTGAACTGTATTAGTTTCCAAGTTACATCCACAACCACCACTTTGTTAAATAATTCAAAATGGTGGCACTTTGTCAACACTGAAGACTCCCAAATTACCCCCAAACAGTGTAATCCACCACATCATGCAACGTGATTCATTGCTCCCTTATTGACCATTTTTGTGGAAATGAAGAAATGTCGCACTTTGTTCCTCAACTTCATGGAATGACCCATTTGTGGTGATTCACCTGGGCCCAATTTCATAGAGCTGTTTAACAGCCCATTTTCCGTTAACCGAGCGTCGGGCCATTTCATAGACAACGTTAACGGTAAGCAACTGAAAACCTGCCTTAACTGCAGAGCCAAATTTTGCTTAAGATAGTGACGCAACAATGGCGGTTTCTAAGCACGCCATGCTTGAGCACGCCGCGGCCGTGAAATAGCCTTAACGTTAGCACAACTTTTCTGCGACAGTAAGCACACGTTTTTAGCTAGCGCTTAAGCAGCTCTATGAAATTGGGCCCTGGTCTTAACTTTTGGCCATGTCTTAATTGCTTTCGCATTTTTTAAAAATTTGAACTTTTGCCAGAAATAATCCCGGCATAACTGGTTAAGGGCATTGCCCAACACATCGCTAAAAGCCGTTTAACTCCCAGTGCTCGCACTAGAAACACAATCATACATGTACATGTAGTTCTTTTGATTTACTGATAAATCACCAATAACTGGGTTGTATTTCCACTGTGCTTGGTCTAGATCTAGTCTGGAACGTGTTTAAATATTGGATGGTCTTTACACCAAACACTGTAAGCCAAGAGAAACAAACTGTGCACCACTGATATAAACATACAACATGTTATATGTCTTCAGCTTTTAAATGACAAATGGGTGTGAGAGAAAAATATTTCTGGCCTTTTGGAGCCAGTACATTGTAGATCATATGGCAATTTGTGAATTCTTGCCACTGTAGGAGAACATGTGACAATTTCACTGCAATTAATCTTTTCACGGCAATTTCTGCAGTAGTTGAGTTTTTGGCGGGATAATGGGGTTAGGAGACGGGTTGAGAGACAGGAAGGGGGCTTTTAATTGCATGACGGCAACATGAAATAACCGGTACACCAAAATGACATTTTAAGTAAATCTACTGGCGCAGACCTTGGCTAATCGTTCTTTTCCAAATTTTGCAATGCGCCTTGGGGTGTTTTGGCGTTGTGTAGAGAACAGCAAAGTGGCTTGGTCTACGGATGTCAGACAATGCATTTTCGGGGTCACATGACTGATCGCGCATCAACGTGAAAATTTAAATGGATTTTAGTAGCACAGACAATTTTTTGCAAGGACGGTTGCGGTCAGCTGTTTCCCTCTTAGTGTCTCTTTCTGTCATCCAATCAAAAGCTCCTCAACAATAGGGTGGGAGCCGGATTGGGCAGGGGGACGGATTGGGGTGATGGGATAGGGTGGAAGCGGAATAGGGTGGGGGTGTGGAATGCGGTTATTGGGGAAATCACTTCCCCTCATACTGTACATGGAACCCGAGTACAAATCCCTAGGATGTGTACACCTAAGCCGTGTCCGCATTGGTCTTGTTTTTTGGGAGGTTTTACCGAGACGATGGTAAAATGAAAAAATGGCAATTTTACTGCTGTCCGCATTTGGACTTTCTGACACAGTAAAATTTTACCGAGACTGTGGGAGAGCATGCGTAGTGTCCCTTCGCAGTTTGACCTTCACGGCCCGGACGTATACGCTTCCAGAGCGCTTGTACCGACTCGCTGCATGTGTCCGCATTGGACTTTTCGTCTCGGGAAAATTTCCTTGGTCAAGTAACTGCTGGACTCGGGAAAAGTTACTGAGAGGAAAACGTCCTATAGGCTGCCCGCATTATACTTAATATGGGAAAAGTACCCATCGTCTCGGTACGTTTTCCCCCAAAAGTCCAATGCGGACAGGCCTATATATATCCATAAAGTCCACAGTATGGTTGAATGGTTGAACAATGTTGGCTTGCATATGGTGGCCTTCAGTTGAATAAAGGATTTCATCAATTGATAGAAGCATTGCAGTTCCAGAATGTCTTGTTTTTAATGGCTCTTTTGGGACATGTCCTTGGTTACATCACAGTGACCTTACTCCATGGTTACTTATGTATTCACCTGCACTCCATTGGGAGCTCTTGATACAGTATATTAACCTTGGATGTCTGTAAATTTGCTAATTAAAATCTTTGTCCTTTTAGTAAATAATAATGCAAACGGGTTTTCACCAAATACATGTAAGTGACCAGTCTTGTGAAAAAGGGGAGGGACTATCAAATATAACACCAATTTATTGCAATATTTGCAAAATCTTAACCATTTACTCCATGGCTTGTAAAGATTAGAGAAACTTCGATAAAATGTTGACGGTACAAGTAATTGTAACATACAAACAAACAAAATGTCTGCTAAAAATGGTACCCTTCTGTGGGAAAACTAACCCCGAAAATTACCTATTTTAGGAAAATAGGCTTGGGTGATTCCACGCCGAAGTCGAGTAGAAGATCGATTCCACTCTAGGAATCGGAATTGCGATTCCAGATTTTTGAGGAATCGATTCCCTGTATAAATCAATTATATTTCATCTAGATTCGATTCCCAATAATAGCTTGCCGATTCTAGAAAATACCTAGCAAAACACCGAAGCCAAAACACTCAATTTTCAGCCTCTGATGATTTACAATTTAGGAACGTGTGTGGCGTGGCACAGGCTGGCATTATTTCATGGATGTTTAGTGCCAATAATTGTTTACCTCCATGATTAGATCGTCGTCTGTACAATAATGCAGTCTCATCAAATGTATGCACTAAAAACATGCTCACACATTCAATTTGTTTTGTCATGTTAAAAAAATGAAATGGATTCCGAATGGAATTGCGATTCGTTTTTGGAATCGGAGTCGACCCTGAAAATGCTTAAGTCGCCCAAGCCTACACAACAACAAAAAAAGTTTTCCCAAAACATTGTACATAAATGTACACAAGTACAGTATGTACATGTAGCTGAAATTTCTCCAGGCTGGTTCACCAACAATGCTGCTGTTCCAGGTACATGTATTTGTTAAAAATTTCAAAAGCAACGATTCTTGACATGTTATATTTGCTCTCATTCTTAGATGTAAATGTTTGCAGAAAGGGGTAATTATTCTCAAGAAAGCTGCATTCCTGGGGGAATTTTCATCCTTCACGGCCGATTTCAAGATGTCATTACTGACGGCAACTGGCATTTATTAAGGTTCATCTTCGGTCTTTCCGCTAGAGTTTGCAGTCCAAATGAACAACAGGGTATCATGCGTACATGTAATTCTATTCCCACTACTGGCGAAAGCGAGTTACCCATGAGCGTCAGCAAATCACCCTCTTCAGCCAAGTATGAAATTTATAAGTCTGGACAGCATTCACTTCTTCTTGTTTGACACAAAGTAGTTCTTTCTTGTTCTACGTAAGAACAGGGCATCATCACATCATGATGCGTTGCTCTTTTCTCAGAAACGTTTTGTGTAATGTAGATGCGCAACTGTGGTGATTACATGTAGTTCACGCACTAAATATTAGTTAAGTTATGCCAAACTGAGAGCATTTTTAAAAAATCAAAACAATCTTGTATCACGTTGTAATCAACAACATGGACCGCAACATTTGTTAAGAGATTACCCAGGTAACAGAAAAATTTAACCCCGAGATTACCCAGGTTAAGGGCTTGTTTCCCACGGCAAATCTCGGGGGTTACAAATTACCTGGGTTAAGTATCCAAAAATGCCACTTAACCCGGGTAATCTCTAGCCCTGGTAGGGAGGTGGGTTAACCCACCATCCCACCAATCTCGGGGTTAACGACAGCCTTGAGACGATTCTCCGGATTAACGTTTGCCGTGGGAAACGATGACACTGGCAGACCTGGGTTAGCGAGCAAAGTGGAATAAAAACTTCTGCGCGCACTTGGTTTGCAGTTGGGAATGACTTGTGTACTGTGTGGGGCCGGCCATTGCATTGTAACAACACGAACACCGATATTGAATAGAAGGTGTTACAACCACAAAATGTCAAGAAAAATTACAAGAAGCATTGTCACCAACGATGTCTTCATGTCGACTGCCATGTTGTTTATGCTGTAGATCAATTTTTTCTCATGCAATATTCACCCGAAACTCTGGGTTAAATTTAAAGGCGCTGTAGATGATCTGTTTTTGAGCGATTCTGCGAATTGATTATAAATCAAAAGAAAGACATCAACAAACTCATCCGAAGAAATTTCAGCTTTGTCAAATGTACCACGTTTAAAAAAAACATGAAAATTCATATATGCGTTTTCCTGGTCTTGGCGGGGTGTTTCAAATATTCGTTCTCAGTTGATCGGGTACTATGTGGCTTGCGTCATGCACTCTGTGGCGCACATCATATACTGCGTGTGCATGTGATCCATAAAAATGCATCGCGTTGGAACACGCACACGCAGTACACAGCGCCCATGCATTTTGGACCGCGTAGATGCAAACCAAAAATGAGTAAATCGTTTGCAAACGATCTAAATAATTTCATCTTTACGGATTATTTTCTGGTAAAATTATATCATTTTGAGCGGAAACCTTTCATTGGGTAGTTGCTATTAACTCAATCTTTACTTTCAAAAACTTTTCCCCTGTAAACTCGTCGATTACTTTTTGGGGTCATTGCAAATGATACACTGGGCCTTTAACCCGGGTTATTTGCAGCTACCCGGGTAGAAAGTGGGTCGTGTGAAAAGACCTTATCATCAGGCAATGACCTTCATATAAATGCCCTAAGTTGAAGACTTTGACAAATTGATAGAACGTCCAAATTTTGTACTTGCAGCACGTGCATCCTGTTTTTCCTCTCACGAACACGCCGTCTCATTTTGGAACAAAAGCCTTCGTATTTTTCACAGTGTGGAGCCTTCAGAAATTGCCACCCATCCTAAAGATTTAAACCACCTTGTCAGATGCTAATTAAATTCCGTCTGCTGCAAACTGGGCCCCGTGCAGCTGCGTTCTTCGCACTCGAGGCGTGGGGAGTTTGTTGTTGATGAAGTGCATTTCAATAGGCTTTTTCGCTCATCGTTTCTAGCGAGGGACAACACTAGAGCGGTTGGATACGGTCGCACTAATAGTATTATTGAATATCAAGATTAATACAGTATGCCTGTAGCAGGTATTCTAATGTAATTAATCTATAATGGTATATTGGAGTAATGGAATAATAATTTAAAGGCCCATTATTATCATTTGCAATGACCCAAATTTTTGTTCATGAGTTGATGACGGGATAAATTTTACTTAAAGTGTTGATAGCAATGGTAACATACATGACGAGGGTTTAGGCTTATTTCTGTAAGAAATTAAAGGAACACACGGGCTCACTGTTTACATAATTTAGTGATGTAGCATCCTTGACAATAATCTTTTGATGGTCCTTGTGAAAACAAATCATCAAAATGTCCTGTAATTAACTGAAAAAGCTTAAAATTAACAAAAACGGTCAATAGTTGGGTTATATGCTTTACAAGCTATTTTCTGCTGATGATTTCATTGGACAGCCCGGACCACCGAACAGGTTTTATCCAGGTTTTTTTGGAGGAGCTGACATTGATGGTTTTTCTTCACGATGTACGACTGAAGCAACTGACTGTTGTGACTGAGTTCCGCATGGAGCTTAGAGTATAGGTGTACAGACTAAAACACATAATGACGAAACACCGGGTGGTCTGGCTCCCTGGACCAATATTTTTATCAATTTCCCCTAGAAAGAGCTTTTCCCCATTAGTTTTATGAGCAGGAAATTCTGACTTCAAACGGGTTCGTGAGGTAGCCATCTAGCCATATTATCCTATGCACACATTCCAAGGAAATATTGGACCTGGGGGAAGGCATGGTACAAATTAGTGGGAAAATTTATAGCACATGTGTTTCCAAGAAATATGCCTGGACTGCAAAATGTCCTTCATATTTTACATGTAGTTGATTTATTAGTCATGTTGTTTTTCAAACCAGCCTTAGCCTTTGTTTTGTGGGTACATTCTCCCAAACAATATTCAACTTGTATATTGGTACACAGGCCAGTTATATTACATCCTCAATCACTAATGAATAATAAAACCTGTATAGTGGCGCGCGCCACCATAGGGACCGTAATACAAAATTGCCACTATAAACACAGTGGCCTTTAATGTCAAGATGGCCGTTTACACTCGATTCGCCTTTGCCGAATCGAAATTTCCAAAATAGCGAGTTGAAGCCGGGTAGGCGCTAAGTGTAAACGCAAAAGGTGAATTGAAAAAGGCGGATCAGACCCGGGTCTGATTCGCCTTTTTCAAGTCACCTTTGGGGTAGGGTTGAACCCCGCAATTGTGGGGTTGAACCCCGCAATTGTCAAGGTCGTTTGTAGTGTAAACGCTACCTGAATACAGATTCTGAATACAGAGTGTCCTTGAGGCAGTGCCTACCGTGTGGTGGATTTAATTGACCAATCTCGCACTAGTGCCATAACACCTAACAACTTACGCATGCGCTGCAGTTACAATTAGTGGTGACTTTTGCGGTTTCAGAAGGCGAGTTGAAGCCGGATCGAGGTGTAGTGTAAATGCGACAAATGTTTAGTTTTGTGGTCGCAATAAAAATGCTGGGTCTGTATCCACCTTTGCTGGTTCGAGTGTAAACATGGTGCTAGTAATGCCATGTGTAACAGTTTTCCCAATTCATCTATAAATCACGTGCGCAATACAATTTCCCCTCTTGAAACACAACATATTGATATTTCCCAAGTGTGCCTTAAGTTGAACTGGAAACTGAAGAAATATCAGAACTTTGGCACTTTACCAACGGCAGAAAATAAAACGGAATAAGGAAAGAAGTTTGAAACTCGACACGTAATGTAATCATTGATTGAAATGCAAGAGCAATTCACGATGATAAAAGGATGCTGGCCTTTTGCGGCTTGATTTTCCTTTCCTGTAATAAATGCAAATTTTCCCCGTTGGCCATGTGCGGTATCTATTTTCCCAAAATTGCTCAGTTTTTAATCGGAAGGCCACAGGGAGTTTTGGAATTGGTTTGGTGGGATAGTAAAAGAGATCGATGTCTGAAATATTCAAACAAGGTACAGTGTAAGAAAATTACAGACTGATTATAGTATTGGAAACCTGTTCAAAATGACTCGAGCCACAGAGTTACGCGACCGACCGAGAACGAATATTTGAAACACCCCGCCAAGACCGGCAAAATGCATATGGATTTTCATGTTTTTGGAAAACGTGGTACATTTGACAGAGCTGAAATTTCTTTGGATGAGTTTGTTATTGTTAATGTCTTTCTTTTGATTTATAATGGTTTTATTTCCAGAATTGCTCAAAAACAGATCATCTATAGGGCATCTAAGTTGTCATTTCAATGAAGTTCAAGCCAAGTGTTAAGTCCCCAAACTCGGCTCAGGACTGGAGTCGCCAACTCTGCCACACGCATGAGGGAATGATATACGTTACTCATCAAAAAGACAAACCGCAACAGTTTTTATTGGAAAAGTTGACGTGCAATATCACGGATAAATGGAAATCGTATTAGCACAGTCCATGTATCTTGATACGATCCACCGAGATGATATCCTGATAAAATCTGACAGTAATAAAACAAATGCAACCATGCATTCACTTAATGTACATGTGTTGCTGATCAGATGAAATGAAATCCAGAAAAGGCATACCGGTATGTAGTAAATGTTTAATAAAATGACAAGTGCAAATTTGATTGGTTTTGGACAGCATTTTTTTCTTGTATTTTCTAGAAATTGTATTAGTTGTCCTTCCGCCATAGTTTGAGCAACAAAAACTCGTAGCAGATATTATGAAATGTATACAGGTATAAAGAAAAAACCTTAGTTAAATTACTTTCCGGTTTATCAGGAAATGAGTAATAAAAACCTTCATTTTTTTGTAACAAAATATGGCAGTAACAGTGAAGGTATATATCGCTTCACGAGCCAAGCTGGCTCATATGGCTGGTACTCGTCCCCGGTTTCCGAGCAACAGTGTACTAAATGAAATTTGGTTTAAATGCAAATGTGACATTAATGTATTTTTTTTTAACAACTATATTTCGTGGTGCCTAATACTATAGAACAATGAAACTACATGTAGAGCAAACCACATTATGTGAGGAGAGAAAAATTGTAAGGGCCTTATCGGGATTCAAACCCGAGACCTCTGACTCACCAGGCAAACACTCAGCTGAACCACAAGGCACACTGCAGCATGCTCCCTCGGGTTTTCCATATGGACCCAATTCCTCTCTCGCTGATGGGGCGTATTTTTGTTTTAAAAAGCTTCCCACGTTTTTTACATTATTCCCCAGACCATCCCCATGTACAGAAAGTCTGCTCTGAAGTCTTGTAAATTGTACAGCTCGTTGTGCCTGTACTGCATGTTTGAAGCTGGCTATTATTGTTATCGATTGCCAGGCTAGTGGTAAAAACACTATCGGAGGAAACAACAAAAAATGTGTGAAGCTCTTGTCTGAGTGAGTGTTTTTGCAGTTGGTGCTTCTGTGACACTTAAACATTAAATTTTTATTACAAATTTTATTAATTTGGGAGATTGTTTTGGTTGAGGTTTTGCTTTGTTTGGTTTAATTTTGCTTCTAATTTGCATACTGTAAAACCAATTTTGTATGCATTTTGATATTCATACATGGAAGCAGAACCAAAGTTGAAAAGTAAGGAAAAACATTGCATTTCAAAGCAGTAGTCCACGGATCCATTTTTTAGAACAGAAATTTGCAGGCATTGTTGCAAGTTAATGAAATGAACCGAATAAACTACTGTTACAAATATCAAGAAAACTTTTTTTAAATTTCATATTTGTTTTAAACAAGTCTATGCAGAGATGACATCACAACCTTGCTTACAAATATGGAAATTACCAAAAATGCAAAACACCTTCAATTTCACTGCAATTGACAGGTAAAATTAATCATACAGCACAAATTTATTGAAATATAAATAAGTCCTGTTTTGTGTGGCTTATAAGGATTGATTACATGATTGGAAAACTGTTACAAGCGGCATTATCTCCAAGTGTGTGTAAAACCAACATGTGTGTAAGTCAGCTCAGTACCTCATCAATGTTCTGAAAAAGAAACTGTCCATGCTTTCAAGAAAATGTGCAAATCCACCGTCATATTTAGGCTGGTTCCTTTGCTATACTGCACAGGAAACCGAGTCATAATACCACGAAAGTCGGGGGCTTAGTTTGTATCACATGAGGGCGCCTTTTAAGTGTCCATACATTTATCATAAATTCATTATCGTTTTCATATACCAGTAACAAGTTATCATCTCGGATACAATCATTGCATTGGACAGTATGAACATCTTCCATTTAAGGTTAGACTGGTCAAATTGTTGATTAACATTTTTGGAACATTGCAAATCCTGCATATGAGCTCTAATCACTTTTTGTCTTACTGGCTAAATATGACAAGGATGGCGAGTGTCCGCGATGGCATGATGCAACATAATCTGCAAGCTGCGGGCCCTAGGCTAACACCGCACCTGCAAAGCAACTGGCTGACAGCGTAACAACACCTCTTTTCTAGACTGTGCTGTCTCTGTCTGCCGCAACTGCAAATGTCAGCCGGCGCGGGATTGTTTTCCTGTACCGGCCGGAGTTATTGACATCGGGAAGTACATTTGAGCGGCCCGCTGCGGCACGGGGTTACGGATTCTATATGGATTTGCCCTGCACCTGTCTGTAAATGGGAATTTGGTCGCACTTTGAATCTCCAGTGGAAGGATTTTGGCACAACCCGATTTTTTGATGGCATACTGAGCCTGTTGAGTTGTAAAGAGGCTGTCTGTCCGAGAGAATGGCACTTTAAATGCTGATCTTTCGTTCGTTGATCGGAGTTTCTTTTCTCATGTTTCAGATGGGACGTGTCCTAATTCGAAATAAAAAATGCGACCAAGTTGTTGGCACTTGGCAGTTTAATGGAAGGCTGATTTATAGAATCATTAAAAAAAGATTCACAAATGTTAAGATTACCAGACATCCCGGGAGTCTTAACTACATGTACAAGTACAGTGTAGAGTTGAAACAAGTCTCTCTCTACTGGAGTCTTAAGTCAAGTCAGGCATGTTGGTCAAGTCAAGTCGGACTTACATGTGCATGTACATTGCAGTAAATTTGTTCAAGCTAATTTTAAAATTCGATGAGTTTGAATGGGGAATCTGGATGCGGTGAAAAACAAATTGGCTCCACCAAGATTCGAACAGCGGACCTTCTGCTTAACCTGCAGATGCCCTAACATGAGGCCAACTGGTGCTCTCAAAATATGGTGTTGCAGATATGTTTGACTCACGATGAAAAATTACGCCGGCGCCACGCATAATTAGTTGCCCTAGAAGTACAGTGATAAACTTTGTCAATGCCCACAGACATCTACTGATTAAGCAAAATGTATTTACAGCCCCATTCCCTCCTTTTTTGTGTCATAAATCTGTGTTTTTCTTCGTACTCGCGTCGCGATTCCAAACTGTCCGCCATGTTTTACTACTCGCGGTTACTAAGTGATGTCATTACACCAGAGACCCGCCCGCGAGCTTGGGCAGTGGTGGCTGCCACTGGGGCAGACTCGTGTAGAATGTGATGGCTAAAACAATGCTCCGGTGTAAGTTATTGTTACACGGTGTGAGCATCTCGGTTCCAGACATTTACATTTGAGAGAAAAAACAAAAACAAAATCTAGCTCTTTATTTTTATTTTTTAAATTGATTGTAATCATCTTGGCCACTGATTGGTCACACATACAAGTACAAAGCAAACAAATAACAAACAAGCACAAAACAAAATATACATGTATTTTATCCAAACAATATTGATACAGGATTAAAATAGATATTTTAACTAAAGACACAAAACATTTCATATTCCTCAGTAAACACAAATCAAAGGATACGATTACTAAAATGTTAGCACTCGGAAATGCCAATGTACATGTAGTAATATGACTCATTATTTGTGCATCAGACTGGTCGCAAAACAGACGTCCCATAGAGAAGGCATCTGTGTCGGTGTTTATCTTGGCTACATCAACTTCAGCTAAGACTGCCTGACGGGGTTTTCCACTCAAGGGGAGGAATTAGGGCTCCTCCCTGTCGTTTCTTTGCTAGGGCAGCGGCGTAACTAGGGTGAGACATCTGAGGGGATACCTGAGGGGTGTTGGGGGGAGAGACATGCCCCCTGTGCACTCCCCCCCCACCCCCCCCCCCCCCCCCTTCCCCCACTAGTGAAGGCCTCCCAAATTTGCAACTCCTTTTTCCAGTCCTCATAGGGTAGGCTCTCTCGCATTGCTGGTGGGGCTTTGTAACTACCGGTAGTATTACCATGTTGTCTCTCAGTGCAGGTTACCTTCTTCCTTACAGGGCCGGGATCACTGCTACCAACCTTGCGGGTTGGAGGACTAGATGAGCTTTTCTGTACGTTATACACCAATCCGGTAACTAAAGTCTTCTTCCCTGTACATCCGCCATAGCTGGGGGGCTTCCACTGAATGAACTATGTTTTTGCTGTTGCTGAAGCTGCATTTGTTTACTTCGAACAAGTTGCGCATCTTTGTAGGGTTGTGTACGCGAAGGCGGGCGCGTCGCGTGTACGCGAAGGAGGCGCATCGCGTGCACGCGAAGGAGGCGCGTTCGTGCATGTAATGGATGAGCGCTTTTCGTTCTAACAGCAACACAAAACGCACAGCCCATGCACTGGACGCCCCCCAGCTATGGCGGATATACAGGGAAGGAGACCTTAGTTACTGGATTGGTGTATAGGTTATTGTAGGAACTACATGTATCTAAGACCCGTCAGCATACACCTGGCAGAGAGGGAATAACAGAACATTCTTAGGGAGGGGCATGTCAAAAACTGGAATGAAAACAAAGTTCTTCCTGTACCGTGCTTGGATTCATTTCTGGTTTTATCAAGTTGATGTTCAAATCATTTCAATAAACAGTTGGAACTCATTTTCAAATTAAAACCCGTATACAGAATCTGCAATGTCCCATTTTTGTAACCAACCATTGACCGGAAAAACCTCACTCAAATGGGTATACATGTAGAAGTGGTTACAACTGTCCAATCCATTTTGCTCGAAAGGATGTTTGGAATTGACCAATCACAGCCCCAGGTTAAGGTAACCAAAAAGTGGATCTCCATTTTAGTTACACAGAGATATGGCAAACTGCACCACGAGTGACGCAAAAACACAATAAACATCATTTTTATCAGCGCCCAGGATCTAGGACCCTAGCCGGTTTTAAACAGAGACTGGCCAGACCTACTTTTAATCAACTCATAAATACCTTTTTGTGTAAATCGATAAAACTCACCAAAATTAGCTTGCCGTTTTTGCCATGCTTTGTATTTACATGTACACATGTACTTTCCTACACCGTGTTCGTATGTGAACTGCTACATGTAGCTGTGCGTCTAGTTGTTTTTGTTCGATCGCGCGCGTAACGCTTAAAGTAAGCGTGTTGTACGTACGTGCATGCACACGACCGGATACATGTACTTGTCACAGTGCACATTTTGCTTTCGGGAGCGTGCAGTTTCTGTGTGCGTGTTCCATATGCGCTGACCAGGCCGCGGCCGCGAGCCAGGCTCAAAAGGCGACTGCACACGTGCCTCACACGTGTGCCATGTTGCTAGGCAATTGCTAAATGGGCGGAACTTACTGGATCGGTCTATTGCACATGAAGCCCCCTACATGTAGAGACAAAAATTTAGAAAAACCTGAGGGAGTATACATGTACCACTGTGCTTCATATTGTATTGTTGATGTCCCCTAACATGGCGCGGCCCCTAACGTGACGCATTTTACTTTTCGTTCTCTCTTGGCGCAATAAACAATCGGATGCACTTAAAAGGAAATAACGTTCTGAAGTACCTTCATAAATTCCAAAATGATGACCACATGATTTTTCGCTCAGCACATTTGGTTCATTTCTGTGGTGACTAGACACCACACTGAATTGCATTCGTGCAAAATTTCCATAAAATATGCAATGTTTGTTTTGAAAACCTTGCCCATTCATCAAGGTACATTACCTTCCTAAGTGATAAATTGAAGAGATGTGCATTAAGCGCATTTCGTTCTCAACATGAAGCATTTGAAGGTATCTTCTTCTATTACTTAGTAAAGTGTTCGGCTCTTCCCGCGAGCTTTTCAGTTTGAGTGTTTTGTCAATCAAATTGATCTATGTTCGGTCGGGGAACATGTACAATGTACTTTTCACTTGAACATTGATGCCCCGTACTAGCTACATGTAGCTAGTCGATAAACGAGCAAAAGATTATTACAAGGAATGTTAAAGGGACATGCCGGCCTCCTGTTTACATAATTTAGTGATGTAGCATCCTCGACAATAATTTTTAGGATGGTCCTTGTAAAAAAAAAAAAAAGATCATCAAAATATCCCGTAATTAATACAAAAGCTTAAAATTTAAAAAAAACAGTCATATCTCTCATTTACTGCTGAAGATTTCACTGGACAGTCTGGACCACCGAATGGGTTTTTTCTGTTTTCTGTAGAGGAGCTGACATTTATGGTTTGTCTTAAGGAACGTACAACTGTAGTTCCGCGTGGAGCCAGAGTAGGTGTACAGACTAAAACACCTAATGACGAAACACATCCGGCAGTCTGGCTGCACGAACCATGGCACTGTACCGGTCCCAACGTGTGGGTTCGGGGGCTAAATGTCACATTGTCCGGTAGACTGTCCACGTGGAACTCGCTTCGGTTGTGAAACGCCACGTGGTGGCACTATACAATGTTTGCGGACTGATCGCGGGTTAACACAAGTGTATGTAGCACATAGTGGGTACCAGCCTCTCCCATGTCCAGCTTGCATTACGTTAACTTCTCGGTTCAAAATGGGTCGTAACAGTCTTTTTTCTGTGCATGGAGGTAAAAATTATGCAACAGCTATATTGGCGGGATGGAACAATCCTTCAAAGAAAAATACATTCTGATTTCCAATTCTGATATTGAAGCGAAACAGCATACCGCTCGGTCGTGTTTATTGTTCACGGTCAAGTCGTTAACTTAATCTCAAATTTTCACCTTAATAATTGGAATTTTCTTGTTTTCTTTGTTACAAATAGTATTTTGGGGCCGTCATTTTATATGATTGTTAATAAGTTAGATTAAAATCAATTTTCCAGGCAAATCAGGACACGCTCCTTCAACCAACACGTTTCTAAACTTATACGTGTATCAGAATTAGAAAATAGAAAAGTGCAATACATGATGTTCATTTAGTTCAAGTACCATTAGTTAAGGTTTGATAAAAGGATGCGTTTTTTATTGATTAAACGACACATGGACTTTTATAAACTCTATAAAAGTACTTAGCCACAAATTGATTTTTTTATGATGCATTACTGCCTGTTTGTTTAGTACACAAGCAGTTGTCAATGTGGAATTTGAAATATTGTTTTTAATTTGTCTGAAAGCCATTAAAGCTAGTGGCACAGGTGTTTCATTTCCCAGGGGTGTGGGGTGGAAGAGGATTGACGGCTTGGTTTAAAGGTATTCAAAGTTAAATAGAAATGAGAACTAGAGCTAATGTGCTTCACGAAGCACAGATATCAGCCTCAAATAGCTTTTATGAAAGGTTTATCTGAACTTGTGGGATGTTATTGCCGAGCGGTCTAGTGCATCGAACTTAACGCAAAAACACCATAAACATCATTTTATCAGCGCAGAGCGCCCGGGCTTGCATGTACATGTATCTGAATAAGTTTGAATGAAATGAGCCAACATTATTTGTTTCAATAATTATTTTGTACGGCTGTATCCGAATGGATGGTGTGTGGTCGACATAATTCAACATCTGAACACCAATGGTTTATATTCCTACATGTATGACCTTTAAACCATGTAAAATTGCACGTTTTGATGACAAACAAAAATGGAGAATTTGTGTGATTCTGTGAAGAAAAAAAGTCTGACTTGTCTTATAGGTTTTGTGCATTGAGAATTCTTTTCCAAATCCCCTCCCCCCACACACCCCCTCCCCCCACACACCCCCTCCCCCCACACACCCCACCCTCCCCCCTGTTGCCTTTGGCGCTCAATGGCTAATCAAACACACAACTTTCGCTACCCTCTCAGGTACCCATTTTGCTCCTGGGTGGAGAGAAGCAATGCGTGGCAAAGTACCTTGCTCAAGGGTACACGCACCATGGATGGGCCGGAATGAGATTCGAACCCACTACCTGGGTCATTCCGTGTCAATTCAACGAGCTTTTGGACCGGACCATCACGGATTGAAATGAAATTTGGTGTGCTGATTGGACTCCTTGAGAAACCCCGAGAACTGAAATTATATGTAATTCGGTAAATAAATTTTTGAGATACGGGTCAACGAACTTTGGACTAATTAGCATGACCTGCTATGCTTAGACAATTATATCTCTAAAAGTAATGGACCTACAGAGATAAACTTCACATCATTTTAAAGCTCTTGAAATGGCCTTCATTTTATAAAATAACATCAAAATTGTATCTCGTACAACACACCAAATTTTATTTCAATCCGTGATGGTCAGGTCCAAAAGCTCGTTGAATTGACACGGAATGACCCACCTTTGGAACTAACCCAGGTTTTGAATATGATCCACTAGACCACTCCGACACAGTACTTACATGCAAGCTGTATAAACTGGCAAACCTAAAGCTGTATAAACTGGCAAATATACTGTATTCATCGTGCTATTTTGTAGTACATGTACCTGAAACTTTATTTTTTTCCCTCAAAGCTGGAAAAAGACGCTTATTGTGTGTTTATCCATAATCATCTGCTTTTTACATTTAGACGTACAAATATTTGTACAGCAGTGCTGTAATTTGGTTAACCATTATAAAGTGCAAGGGAGTACAAAAATTACTGACCAGTATTCCACCCTAATATTTTCAGCTAAAGATATTTAGTGCAAAACAAAAATGTAATGGGAAACACAGATGTTTTCTTCATGGCCTTAGAAATTTTTAAAAAAAGGGATAAACACTCTCCCCAAACTGCATTGATTACAGCCAGTCGACTGGGGCATGATGTCGCCTCTCCAACATCATACAGTTTTGGGCAGGTTCTTTTTGACAGTGTGGCATTTTGGCAAAAAGGAATGATGAAAAAATGAGCAGGATGAATGCAGTAAAGTGTAGCAAGTCTTTGTGAAGTTATCATTTTTTTGTGCTGCACTTGTCATTTAATTGCTAAAGACATTCAGTATTAATCAAAACACTCAGACGGCACAAACATTATGTGCCTCAGCAATCTTTGGATCAACACATTTCGGCCTTGATTGCCTTGTACAAGAAATGCCGTTTTTCATCTATTTGAATGTCTGCATGATTATACCGTACACCGAGGAAAAAACACTGTCGGTGGAAAACGAAGGAAGAATGCGCACAGGCAGAGTGTCTTAATTAGCTTACGCTGTCCCGCGCCATGATCCCGTCACTCTAAGTGGCGCGGGGACCGTTATCTGTGCCGTCGCCTTTCTGAGGGGAATGCAAGCTAGGCCAGTACAAGCATAAGAGGTTCTTATGGCGTCATTCGTTACCGTGGCAACCATCAAGGGGAGATAAAACGTACTGGCGTGTTTTTGCAGGAGGGAGCGGGGCAATTTGCAGGTTTGGCACTGCATGCAGCATGTTTAGAAATGCTTTTCAGTGCCCCATAATGACCGTACTCTTTGAGCTTCGCAGATGCTGATAATTTGGCCGGGGTCGTCCCGTTTCGGAAAGTTAATACTGATTGTAAGAGTTTAATGGTTTTATGTAGGAGTTTTAATGGTTAAAAATGATTGCTTATTAGGAATTGAAGCAACAAATTACATGTTAGACAATATACAAATAATGAATGTTCATGAGTTGAAAGATGGAATGTTTCATTCAGCGAGGCGGAGCCGAGTGGAATGGAACAATTATACATGTATCTTTCAACGAATGAAAATATTTGTTTTATTGAACAAATGAAAAACATTTATTATTTGTTTTATATTCATAACGTACGCCCCCAAAGAGATCATTGTCATTTGATTGGAGAACATCCGACAGCGTGAGAATATGAAAAAGTACTAGTCCCTGACATCCCTCGCATCACAATGACCGAACCTGAGTCATCTACCACACGCGTGTCTTACGAAAACACGTCTGCAATGTCACGCACGTACAGAAGCACGCGCTTGCAGTAAAAATACATGCAGTGCGCGTGCCGTGCAATGGAAACGGGTGCGCCGTGCAATGGAAAAAATTGTATGGAACAAAAATGCACGGTTGGTGACGTAGCATGAAATGGTTAAATTATTTAACACCATGTGACCTGCTATCATCCAATCAAATGACAGGGATCTACTTGGGCGTTATATATAACATACATGTGGTTTAATACTTAGATTATTGTCACAACATTTTGAGCATTTACATTAGTTGTAAAAAGCAGTGCACATGAGAATAGCGTTCTATTTCTGCTATTTATAAAAAGGAGGAAAAAAGTTTACAATATCCTGATTGATATTGCATTTGAACTGGATACATACCGGTACAGTGTCTTCTATCTTTGTTGCGGCGTTGGAAGCAGGCCTGGGTTTTTTACGCATATCTACATGGACGTTATCTGCATATCTGCACAATCGAAGATTAGGCTTATTAAATGTCCATTCTGTATGTGTCTTTGCGTTATCTCTATATAGACCGTATCGAATAGAGTCATTCTGTGGGGCGGTTTCATTGTTCCTTGAGGACAAGCATGGTTGCACACAGGGTTGTAACGAGTCTCCCTCTCCTCGAGTCCTAAGTTAAGTCGAGTCAAATGGCCTTCGAGTCCCAAGTCTAGTCAAGTCGGGCATGTTGGTCAAGTCGGTTCAAGTCATGTAGTAACAATAAATATGTTCAAGCTAATTTTCAAAATGAGTCGAAACGCTGAAACTTGCATTCGTGTAGGGTATTTTTGTTGTTATGGCCAAGAATGTTAAAAGTAAGCTTAGTGCTGAATATACAGTTCAGTCCTGAAAATAAAATAAAAACGCACAACGGTTCAATTTTATTTTTGGCAGACCCGATCAAAAAATGTACAAGTCCGAGTCAAGTCAAGTCATTGGAGGCTTGAGTCTCTAGTCAGGTCAAGCTATTTAAAGTTCGAGTCTGAAGTCAAGTCAAGTCATTTGAGGCTTGAGTCTCTAGTCAGGTCAAGCTATTTAAGGTTCGAGTCTGAAGTCAAGTCAAGTCAAGTCATTTGAGGCTTGAGTCTCTAGTCAAGTCAAGTCAAGTCATTTGAGGCTTGAGTCTCTAGTCAAGTCAAGCTATTTAAGGTTCGAGTCTCAAGTCAAGTCAAGTCAAGTCATTTGAGGCTTGAGTCTCTAGTCAAGTCAAGCTATTTAAAGTTCGAGTCTGAAGTCAAGTCAAGTCATTTGAGGCTTGAGTCTCTAGTCAGGTCAAGCTATTTAAGGTTCGAGTCTGAAGTCAAGTCAAGTCAAGTCAAGTCAAGTCAAGTCATTTGAGGCTCGAGTCTCAAGTCAAGTCATTTGAGGCTCGAGTCTCAAGTCAAGTCAGTGAAAATCGGGACTCAAATCGACTCGAGTCCGAGTCATTACAACCCCGGTTGCACATTTTGTGCTTCTGAAAAGTTGCCCCACAAGATGGCAGCTACGGTACATGTACTCGATAAGGTCTAAGGAATTTCAAATTGTCATGGAAAACGAGGGTCTTTCAAGTGTTTGCTTGGCACAAAAATGGCTAAGAAGTTGCAAGAAATTGCATTTGGGTCCTACCGACCTAATTATGTTCAGCATATACATTAGATGTACCGGTACATCCACCCAAGATCGGCCGGTGATAATGCGTGATCATTAATATTTATTGCTTCTTTGTGCCACAGAGATAAGTTTTAGATTTAACCTCGGGGCAATGCTGTCGGTTTTCCCTTGAAGAATAACACTAAGAAAAAGAGCGTGGGAGCAGGTTTGTTTTCGGGGGAGTGGGGGTCGGGGAGGTGAGACTAAATCTATCATATGAAATAATCTACCCCATCTGCTCAATGCAGCATGCAGAGGGATAGATGTTCTTTGCATTTGTAGTTATCGTTGCATAAAGTCACGCTTGAGGGGTATTTCGCCAGTTGGAGCTGGCTAGCATGTGGGGGAGGTGGGGGAACCGTGACGGGTTTCACCAAAAGGGGTCAGCTAATGTGCAAATGATGGTCAGAGTTTTACATACATACATGTACACGTACATCTAGCGGCCGTACCCGGGACAACTCGTACCCGGGACAACTCGAACGCGGGACAACTCGAACGCGGGACAATTCGAACCCAAAAAAAGACAGCCTGGTCAATTCGTACCCAGGATGCCTCGTACCCGAGACAACAATCTTTTTTCTGCTGGGAGTTTAGGGTGACTTTTGACTCGACTTCAGCCGCAATCTCTGCCGCGTCTTTTCCTCTGCAGTATGGCACTTTTGCACAATTTTGCCTGGACATTTCCCGGGACTTTTGCCAGGACTTTGTCGCGACTTTGCTGACTTTTGCTGTGATGTTTGCTATAAATTTTGGCTGGACGTTTATGTGGACATTTGTCAGGACGTTGAGAAGAGAAAAAAAGATGATGTTAGAACAAAATAATACTAGAAAAGGAGTACGACTTGTCCCAGGTTCGACTTGTCCCGGGTTCGACTTGTCCCGGGTTCGACTTGTCCTGGGTTCGAGTTGGCCCAGGGTCCAGTTTTCTCAGGTACGAGTTGTCAAGCATTTGTCTCATTCGACACACATACATGTTCTTATACTCGGTACCCTCTCGAAACCCGGGTACAATAGGGAACAAAAGAATTAAAAGATGAAAATGTCTCCACAAGGTTCTCACGAAATAGAAATAAGGATTTTACTCAAAAAGGAGGAATTTCCAAGGTATACTTATCTGTCCAAGTTGAAGTATATAACATAAGGGACATTCAGTCGAAATTTCATCATTTAAGGAAACTCTGCCCCCCTCCCCCCTCCCCCTCCCCCTTCCCCTCCTTTCCACCACACCCCCTCCTTTCCACCACCATGCAAATTGTAGTCCCGGTGCCTCCCAGTCTGTGTAATTCACGATAGTTGAAGAGTGGAGAGAATGGGTAATTGGAAAGGACAGTAAATTAGAAATTTGGTATTCCTGCGAACATGCATTTTATATTTATTATTTTTTTCATCATTTGGGATGCTTGATGCATGCCCACATGTAAAATGCATGCTACGTGACTGGCAAATATGCTATTAATGGAAATGCGCCTTTTGTATTCTTGTCATGCATAGTGTATGGGGGAAGGGGGTGTGTGAGCGATATCATTTTTTTAAATGTTAACATTCTAGCCACCTCCTATGTTGAATAGTTGAGCAATTCCGGAAATTCAAATTTACACTTCAGAGACTTTGAGGGCCTGTAGTGCTTCACGTGTTCAAGTTGTTTGATTTTAAACACATGTTCTTCAAGCATCCTTGAGGGAAGTGTAATTCCTGAAAAACTAATTGTAATGCCATTCTCAATATGAGTGGTACATCCCCCAAATAACGAGGGTTTTGGGGACCCTACACACTTACTGAGAATGGCATTGCAATCACTTTTTCAGGAATTACAATTCCATCAATGATGCTCGAAGAACATCAACAAACAACTTGAATACGTGAAGCATTACAAGCCCTCAAAGTCTCTGAAGTGTAAATTTGAATTCATTTAAAAGTAAAATTCAACATTTTAGTTTTTGGTACATGTACAAATGTAGAACATCTTTTCTTTTGTGAAAAATGTCACAAAGAAAAATAAATTACATTATTTGCAGTGACCCAAAATTTTGCTTCACGAGTTGACTGGGAAAACCCGACTATTTGTTGATCGCAATGGTAACAAACACTACATGATCTTTGTGGGAGAAATTGCCAACTGAAGGTGTTTTGTTTTTGTTTAAAAAAAATTCTCAACTTTTTTTTAACCATTTATTCAACACAAAAACCATTTCTACAATGCAGTTTATAGCAGCGTTATTCTTTACTTATGTGATGCTGGTATTCACAAAAACATTTCAGGCCAAACAAAATAAATGGTGGGTTTACGGTAACCCGACCTACCTGGAATTTTTAAGGCCAAATTGCCGACTTCAAACTTTTTATTGCCAATTTTCAAGTTGATAATTTTAAATGAGCACTATTTGCAATAATTTCCAACGAACATAACATTTTCTACACTTGTACATGAACATGTTTAATATTGTTAATTGTGAGTTTCAAAGATTGCAAAACAACACGCAAATGCATGAACTGAAGTGTAAAAAAAAAAAGACAAAATAAAATTATTTTCCTACCTACCTACCTGGATTTTTGTTAGGTCGTTACCGTAAACGCACCATTAATTTTGTTTGGCCTCATTCGCAAATGACATAATGGGACCTGTTACAAATAAATGTGAATTTACCACTTTTGTGAATAGGTCACAAGTTTTGTTAATTTGACCACTTTTGTGAAATTTCACAAAATTCGAAAATTTAATAAACTTGTGACCTATTCACAAAAGTGGTAAATTCACAAAAATGTTTGTCACAGGGCCTTTAAAGTGGGTTTACATACACGACATACATGTATTTGGTGAATGGTCGCAGTTTTGTTTCGAGCACTACATGTAGTTTGTATTTCATGCAGTGACACAGAAATTAATTGTTCGTTTCAATTTGTTTTTTTTCTTAAAATTTTGTATAAAGCTAATAAACAGATGTCTGCTATTGACATTCTCATACTGATTAACTTCTAAACTATACATTGGTATGCATCTCGCAATATGGACACCAATGAAAATCCCCTCGCGTACTTAAAATCCCCCTCACGTACTTAAAATCCCCCTCCCCCCTTCTTAATGGACAACAATAATTCACTTCCTATATGTCATGCTCTTTCCGTCTTATTTTTATCCCAGCGATGCTCGCAGAATGTTAAAATTGAGCATAAATCAATTGCAGACATTTTAAGACCTTTGAAGTTTTTATTTCTTTTTAATTTGGGTTTCCTTTTAATGGAAGTGTGCTGTTATAACATTGCCTGATTGAAGATTAAAGCTTCACAAGACGAGTACACTGAGAAGGTTTAAATTCCACCGTGCTAAATGCGGCTGGAATCGCTCTAATCTTACATTTAGGTCAACACAAATAAGGGTCTATTAGGGAAGACACACAAATCTAACCGCGTTTGTTTTTAGCGGTACCGTCTGCAAGAAGGGAGGGAGATTGTGGTTTCTTCCTTCATGCAGGCGGTATCACTAATAGGAGGCCCGCTTAAGAGTAGCCATTGTAATCAAATTTCTGAAGTTGCACAAATTTGGCTACAATTTTGAGTAATTGGCTTCAACAAAATTGCATTCAGCACTTTAAACAAAAAATGTTGTGAAAATGTGCACTTTTGCTAAATTTGGCTATTTTCAAATTTGCAGACTGGAGCCCTAATGCATTATAATGTAATAAACTTCGAAGAAAATCATGCTGTTTATGTCAATTTGCCAATTTGAAAAAATAACTTGAGAAATCCATTTAAATTCCATGCAAATTGCACTGTAAATTGCATAAGGTATGATAATACACATGTGTCTGTCCGGACATGTTGTCTCGTGCGGATGTTGGAAGTCGCGAAACATGGCAGACAATTTTGAATCGTGGCATGAGTACGAAGAAAAAAACAGATTTGACAAAAATAGGAGGGAATAGGGGTGTACATGCATTTTCCTAATCAGTAGATGTCTGTGGGCGTTGACAAAGTTTAACGGTACCTTTAGGACAACTCTATGTACTATTATTATTATTATTATTATTTCTTTCTGGTATTCACACCAAGGATTCCTCAAAAGTGCCCATTGCACTGTCACTCGCAAGCGTGAGGAAACCCATGAAGAATTAGAAATGGCCAGAGACACCGGGGAATCCCCTTACTTTTCACGAAAGAATGCTATGGGATCTTTAAAGTGCGTTACTGTTACCTAACACACTGGACCAACGGCTTTACATCCCTTCCGAAGGATAGAGCAAGTGTGGTTGAGTGCCACGGTACATAGAATTTCGCATGGCGCCGGCTTCATTTTTTATTGAGTCAAACGAAAAGCCCTGTCTGCAACAACCTTTGACCTGTGTTCCCAGAATTCAAAGCAAAACCCGCGCAGCATTCGTTTTGTATCTTCTGGGGGCTTCTCCCTGGTGTAAACCTCGTGTATTTTGGTGTAAGCTATTCAAATGCCACTACGTATATTGTGTGGGATACAAACGGGTACTTGAATATTGCCAATTTTGGCAGATTTATCAGGTGAACGACCCCAGCTTTAAATCAGGCAATCAAATGCATAGTTCAGGTAAAAGAAAAACAAAGAAAATATCCAGAGGTGTCCTTTTCCTACCTTATGTGCATCTTTATGATTGTGAAACCACAAAAAAAGCTTTTACCGCAATGTGTAATCTCCAAAAATAATGCCACTCTCTGCATGTAAAGCCCCAGCCTCTGGGGGAAAAATGATGGATTTGAAGGGGGGGTGACAGAGTATGTGTTCAGGAGCAGCATATTACAATGTGCACCCTGCCATGGCTGTGCAAACAATTTACATTTTTATTACTGTGTGGTTTGTGTGCAGAGCCCACTCAGTAATAACTTGTCACCTTTGCACATCTTGTATATGGGTCTTTCAAAAAAATGGCAGTGTGAATTTGTTATGCATTTCTAAAAATAGCTTTTCCAAGTTTCCAAATATTTTTCAAAGAAATTCTCATGCAATTTCTAAACGGTGTAGAATATTAAAAAGAATTTACAAACAGACATTTTTCAGTAGTGTACGTGTGTATCATATTTTCAAAAGAATTTGTGTCAGAAAAAGTACAAAGCATTACTGTGGCATTTGAACAATTGCGAATTTGCAATATTTATGGAACACTTTTCATACACAAAAAGCATTACACTAGGCAGATACACCTACATGTATTTATAAAACAACCACATGTGTGGGTGCACATGAGCTTGGTAATGCCCAACACACAACGAATTTCAAGAAACATTTCAAATAGCTGATGATAGTTATTGCTGAGCTGCCTGTCACAGAACATGAATTTGAAATTTCATGGTATTTTTCAATACAAATGTCCATGAGTTCGGGAAATCTGGATGCAGTGCAAAGCAACTTGGCTCCACCGGGATTCGAACCGCAGACCTTCTGCTCAATGTGCAGATGCCCAATTGAGCTACATGTATGAAGCCAACTGATGGTCTCGAATCACGGTAGTGCAGTTGTTCCTCATTGATATCACGTGAGCTTAACAAGCCCTACAAACCCTTCAATGAAATAACCACCCCTCCCAGAGATCATTTAAGATACGCCCAAAACTCCTGCCCAGCTTGTCCCAATTATGTGATTATTTTTAGGGATTATGACTCGGGGACCGCCGGGGTGAATAAATTTTTTTAAATTTATTTATTTATTTTTTAAATTTCAGCAGTGAAAGTAATCTGTTCTACCTCAGTACACACAAATGTACTTTCATATCTTATGTAAAATATTATGCATTTTGGATCTTCTTGTAATCGACGAGTTTACAGGGAAAAAGTTCTGAAAGTAAAGATTGATTTAATAGCAACTATCCATTGAAAGGTTTTCGCTCAAAATTATATATTTTTACCAGAAAATAATCCGTAAAGATGAAATTATTTAGATCGTTTGCAAACGATTTACTTATTTTTGGTTCGCATCTACGCGGTACAAAATGCATGGGCGCTGTGTACTCCGTGTGCGTGTTCCAACGCGATGCATTTTTTATGGGTCGCGCGCACGCGCAGTATGTGCGCCACAGAGTGCATGACGCAAGCCACATAGTACCCGATCAACAGAAAACTGAGAACGAATATTTGAAACACCCCGCCAAGACCAGGAAAATGCATATGGATTTTCATGGTTTTTTTAAACGTGGTACATTTGACAAAGCTGAAATTTCTTCGGATGAGTTTGTTGATGTCTTTCTTTTGATTTATAATGGTTTTATTCGCAGAATCGCTCAAAAACAGATCATCTACAGGGCCTTTAACCCTGGTACATGTGCATGCTTGTTTATAATGCCTTGTATGATGCAGTACGTGTCTGTAGATGCACCCTGGTACACGCAATTTTCTGCTTATATCCAACGGTCTGTAAAAAACAGCCGAGTGTGACGTCCACAGGTGGTGACATTTGACGCATGCCCGTGATTTCTTCTCGGCAAATTTGATAAGCTGCAGTGCCGCCCTGATTAATAAAAAAGCTCCCGAACAGTGCACGACTTTCAGTATGTGCATGTGCTTTCTGCCGACATTTATAACAAAATGAGCATTGGCGATTTATTTGGGGCCCCATGTCTGCATGGCCCTCGTTGCAGCAGGTTTTTTGAATCAGATAAATCGACCAGAGAAATGGACTCTTTGAAAAAGCAAGCCACCCACAAGCAAGCCACCCACAAATTTCATTCTGGATTGGTTGTTTTAGATGTGGGTCTTTCCACAGTAATGGGGTACATTTCTGTAACATTCAAGATCTTAGGTCCCAGTTCACTTCAAATGTCTTAATTTTAAATTATCAAGCTAAACTGAGGAAATAACTTTTTCACCAAGGAGTACGAAAAATAGTCCTATGACATACATTTGTGAAAACCCCGTGCACAAATTTTCCTATTACGCATGTAATAAAGACGGAAAAAAGTCACAAAATGGTCTGTCCATGTTACATACGTAATAGGAAAATTTGTACACAAGCTTTTCAAAAATGTAGCTGTTGTGGCAGCAATTTCTTACCTTTTTGGGCAAAAGTTATCTCCTGAGAACAAAACAAGGACATTTCCTTAATTCTGAGATAAACTAAAGACATCTGAAAGGAATTATAATTTTGACCCCATTTTTTGCCCTCAATTACCACATACATGTAAATCAATAGTACTCGTACATTTCAGCTGTTGAATGAGACATTTTAAAACATTCATCACTTGTAACAAAATCCACGAGCAGACGTCAACTAAATTGATTTTTTTGTCCAAATGCAGGTGTGACATTTGGTGTTATTCAACAGATTTTCTTGAACTACCGAGAAATTCATGTTAGAATCTTGAAATTCAAATCAAAAAGGATTGTTTTGGTTTGAGAACTGTGTTGTATTTTCTGAGTAAAAGAAGTTAAATTGATGTCGTTTCCCAATTTTAATGTAATGACGTGAAATTAGTTTTAAGTAAAAAAAAAAAATAATTTACAAAAATCAGTGATTTTGGCAAATGTTGCATATCAATTTACCCGCCATTAAATACCCAATTTCCTTCGTAAGTCGTCCTGAATTATAATCGAGACGGACCTTAGAAGAATGTGGTGTTGGCTTTCCATGATAAACTACGTGTAGCGGATCGTCACATGTTAATTTTGAGAAATAAGATATTTTTAGTGCTTTGATTCCTAATCTTTTGATAGGCCTATGTCTGTGGGCTGTGCTGATAAAATTAAGGTACATGTACTATGAAATGTTGTTAAAGGGTGGGTGGGTGGGTAAAAACAAATTTTTTAACATTTATTATTTTGAATGGCCTTTTAGCAGTGTTATTTTGAAATTTGTCGATGGTACTGCTGACAAATTTTTGACTTTTTTTCTGCCCTTTTTTTATAAGATAATGATTGATAACAAACTCATCAGATAGGGCCTATTAACAACAATTACTGTAGAAAAATGTGAAAACATTCAAGGCCGAAATTTTTTGTGGGGTAAAATATACCAGCAGCCGATTTCACGTAACTTTACGCAATTGCGCAATAATTTATGGTGTAAGTGGACTTGCGCAATTGCGTAAAGTTTCGTGAAATCGGCTGCAGGAGTCTTATTTTTCTTATTTTACACGAAGAGGCCAATCATTAGAGCCCCAATACATCATTTGCAGTTACCCAAAATTTACTTTACGAGTTGACAGGGAAAAAATTACTAAAAGTGTTTAATGCAATGGTAAGAAACACCACATGATTTTGTTTCGAGTAAATACCATTATGGGTGAAATTGCCAACTGAAGATGTGTTTTTAAAAAGTTGTCTGCAGACAACTTTTTCACCATTCATTCACACACAAAAAAACATGCACAAAATTGTCAGATTTTCTGAAGTATTACTGCATCTATGTGGCTGAAATTTCCACAATGTAGTTTTCTCAACATACGGCTTTTAATCATATACTCTATCTTTAATGCTTGTGTAGCAATTCATTCATTTGTGACATTTACAGTAAGTGGAATACAAGAGTGCTCAAATTCATCCGGGGATTACAATTGCTCTAAGAGCTTTTCAGATCTATTTTTAGATGACTTTGCGAAGAAAGAAAAAAGCAATTTTACAGCTTTTCAAACGACCTTTGAATTTTGTTTTAGCGGTATCACGTAAATCAAAATAAATCGTTCAATCCAAATCATCTCTGATTAATCAGCAAATGCGTATCCCTGGTACATGTAATTGCATTTCATCAAAGGAAAATCTCTTCCTACTATTTATTTTGGACTTAATTTCTCTGTAATCGCAAAGTGTACCTCCTGCCCGTATTCTGAAAGGCCAGGAAATCGTATTCACCCGTCATCCAATTCAGACGCAAGCGGTAAAATTGCTTACACTGATTTGTAGAACGGGAAAACGCACATTGTAGGATACTCTTTCGGCAATAACAAACAGTTAATCAGTTCTGCGTCCGACTGCGGCAGGATTGACGTCATTGGGCTGTCGTTTTCACTGAGCGTTTTTATCGGTCGGGAGAGTTGGTTGGGGGCTACGTTACAGCTTTATCAGAATAATGTATGAATAATGGCTGATACAAGTGTGTGTAGTATGTGTACATTCCACTGTCCCCTGCAAGATATCTGTTTCATTGCAATTGTGTGTGTGTTTGTGATGTGATTTATGGGCCTAATTTCATAAAAACTGTAAGCACATGTTTTGTGCATTAATTAGCATTGTTCTAAAAGGGTATTGTTATTTCATAAAACCTGTTTTCTGCTGAAGCACCTTGAGCCGTGTCCGTATTGGACTAATTTTGGTAAACAAAATTTAGCCCAATGCGGACGGCTTGAAAACACCCGAAATTGTAAAGTGTCGACTATCGATTGTAATTTTTACGCTCCGTCGCTGTCATTTTTACGGGGCGAGCGAGTCGCGGAAGAATTACATTGTAGATTTTACACCGCTGGAAAGTCCCGTGCGGACGGGCATTGTAATGTAAGACCAATAGAGCACACATTGTGGTTATGTAACTTCTGTGTGGACCTGAATGATGAGGTGCCATGCTGATAAAAATGTTTATGGTGTTTTTGCGTCACTCGTGCTGCATTTCGCCATAGCTCTGTGCACAAAATTGAGGACTCAGGTAGCCAAAATGGCGATCTACTTTTTGGCTACCTGAACCTGAGGCTGTGATTGGTCAATTCCAAAATGGGCGGAGCTTACTATATGTACTAAGCATTTGGCATGCTTTGTAAAATACATTTCCAATATAAAGCAAATTTGTTCATGCTATGATTGTCAATTTTTATATGAAATTGGGCCCTGCAGTATAGCTGATAAACAAGCGTGTGAACCTTTTAATAAAAACAGGTGTAATTTGATAGCTCTGATTAAAAGATAGAGATAGAGATAGACATGCTACTAGTCCAGAGGGCACGCTGTACGCTGCGCATAACGGACCAAACTTGCATGGGAAGTCAGACTTGGGCAAGTCTAGGTAAGGCGCAAAAATGGCCGTATAAAAACTTGTTTTTTCACAAGGTTGTCGATGTCTAAATTAAGATCTTTTTTCGTTAAAATAAAGTAAAAGCTTTAAAAATTCGTTCGGAGAAAAAAAATTGAATGCTGAGAGGACGGCATAACTTTCATCATGTCATGGCTGTGAAATAGTGGTAACGTTAGCACAACGTTCCTGCTGCAGTTAGCACACATTTTCAGCTAAATGATAAACAGCGCCATGAAATTGGCCCCAGGACCCTCTCTCCAGGACTCTCTCTCCAGGACCCCCCTCCCCACGACCCCCCTCCCCACGACCCCCCTCCCCACGACCCCCCTCCCCACGACCCCCCTCCCCACGACCCCCCTCCCCACGACCCCCTCCCGACAACCCCCTTCCCCACCAGTCAACAACACAGTCTTATTTTTGCACCTATTCACCCTAACACTACGTCTGCATGTCCATTGTTTACGCGATCCACTGCTATCTGGCACAACAGCCAGACTGACGTCATTTACGAATCTGCTGTGTACACACCAGGGTTTCTGTTAATATTGTCAGTCTCTGGATTCAAATACAGTGACATTTTCTCGGCTTTTTCCTCGCCAGTAAACAAGTGGATCGACCTTTCTTGATCAACACATTTTCTATTATTCTCTCTCTTTTTATTAGCCTAAATAATTGAAAAATTAGCTAACTGAAGATCTGTCCTGGTTTGTTTCATTTCTGCAACACATAACACGTAATTATTATTTTGTACTAAAAATACTGTAACTGCCTTACACAAACATGTTTTTTTAATAAACAAGGACGCAATAAGCGTCAGTGCTATCCAAATAGACACTTAATTAATATCACGCTCATTTATCATTTCAGGTTAGAGCGCTCGCATCTGTTCATACACACAATCTAAGCAGCATTTTTCCCCCTCCCTTCCCACCTAGCCTTCCCCCCAACTTAACGTTGCATAGACCTGGAAAATCCTGGGCAGTAAATTACTTTAGCGGAGGGCATAATTTGCCATCAGCCGGGGACAGCTGTGTATAATGAAACCTGTTAGAGTGCAGGGATTGGATTATCGTTCAGTACGGCAAATCTCATTTGATTTTCGCTCAGGCTAGGCTGGCTCTATCTTATTCTCTTTCTGGATATCTCAACTACATGTAGGGTTGGGACCTGAAGCAGAATTTTTGCATATTCGGTTTTGCTGTTACAAAGGAGCAAACCAAAAAAATTGATGGCAGCCATGACCAAAAATCCACATAAAAGGGGTCCGATTCGGATATAATCTTGATTTGAGGAGTGTTTACATTAAGTCTGTGATCCAGAGCTGATCCCGAGCTCAGGTGCTGCTCCTTCCCCAACTCAAAGGATCATGTCTCGGGGTCTGATCTGTAAGTAGTGCTTACATTCAGCAGTCTGTGATCTGGAGCTGTTGCCAAGCTCGGGGGTCTGATCTGTTCCCAAACTCAGGATCATGCCTAGGGGTCTGATCCAGATTTGATCTTGATCCCATAAGTGTTTACAATTTGAAGCTGTTCCCAAGCTTGGGTTCTGATCTGGATTTGATCCTGATCCCATGAGCAAACTGATCCAGAGTCTTTGTCAATCCAGATCTGATCCAGTTCTGATATTGATCTTAGGTGTGTTTACATTCAGTCTGTGATCTGGAACTGTTCCCAAGACTCGGGTCTCATCCAGAGCTCAAAGTTTAAAAATGGCCTTAGTCAATCCTGGATCCGATCCGGATCTAATCTTGATCCCCAAGGTGTTGAAATTCAGTCTGTGATTTGGAGTTGTTCCCAAGCTTGGGGTCTGTTCATGAGTGTGAACACAGCCTTTGTCAAACCAGGTCTGAACTAGTTCTGATATTGACCCCATGGGTGTCATTCAGTCCAACTCCGAGCTCAAGATTAAGTGTAATATTTTAATGCAGCTTTGAAAATCCAGATCTGATCCAGATCTTATGTTTATTTCAGACATTCAGTCTTTGATCTGATCCTTCCCCAGTTCAGTATCATGCCCTAGGGTCTGATCCGGTTTTAATCTTGATCACAGGACCATTTCCATTCAGTCTGTAATCCAGAGCTGCTCCCAAAAAAATGTACGTTTAAAGGAGCGCGACTAGATCACTTTTTTGAACCCCCATTTTTTCCCCATGGGTAATGAGATTTTGATACCATATCATGTGTCATATTTTTCTCATTCTAAAGTCATTACCATTCTGAAATTCCGTACATGTATATTTCCAGAAATATGGTAAAGAAATCCACCAAACTAATTAATAAACTAATTTGTCTGTTCCATAAAGCAGTGCAGTGATAACACCAGTCTCTTTTCTTCCACATCCATATTGGTGTGATACGAAAACGTAATTTTCTCTTCAAAACTAAAAAGTTCATTCTGCCTCGTCATGACCTTTTCAAACTGCAATCAAATTTTCTTGACTCCTGCTTTTATTACTCTCTGGCTTTCTAGATTCTTCCCCCTCTTTTTTAACCCTCCCCATCTTTTTTTCTTGCTCTGTCTTGCCGTGCCCTTGGGGTGTCCAATCAACCATGCGGTGTGGAGAAAATTTCAATGCGCATTACGTGGCCAGTGCACTGAAATGCCTGCTGCCCTCGTCTGTTTGCGTCCCCCGCGGTAGTGCTGAACCGTTTCATCAAAGATCTCCTTTGAAAAAGAAAAAAAAACCTCTTTGGGGCGATGTAAGAAGATCTACGGGAAAAAATTTGTTGCAAAAAGATGGAGCCATTTTAGGCATTGTATGTTTATGAAGCTATTGAAGACAACTAGATGACTGGAAAATTGTTTAAAATGGCATTATCTCCACGTGTGATTGAGGATATGTACATGTACATTAATAAAAACCAACCTGTGTGTAAGTCGGCTCATTACCTTATCTACCGGTACGTCCCGCGAAAACAATGAAAAATATTGAAAGATATACATGTAAGTGTTTTCGTTACTTTGCCCAGTTGCACTCCCATGCATCACCGAGAGAAAAATTAGGTTTTGAGGAAGTATACCGCTGTGCCTTATAGCTCAGCTGGTAGAGCATCTGCCTGGTGAGTCGGTGGTCTTGGATTCGAATCAATGGTGACTGGGCACCATATGCCAGGTATAGCGTTAATTTTTTTGGTGAAAGATCGAGTGAGTTGTAGCGTCACAAAGCATTTTTCAGAGGAATGTTGGACTACTCACAGCTGGTCGTACTATCATCTTCAGAAGTAGAACATGAAATTTTAATCATTTTAATATCCGGCTTTTGAACACATCTTGAATGTTTCATGTACGTGTAATGACGTTGCCAGATGTACGTAGCTTAAATTGTTTTCACATTTTCTTGAAAAATTAAAATATCATGCAGACAGATTTCATATTCTGATAGCCAATTAAAGGAGGTGAGAAATAGGGTTTTTAATAAATATAATAATAGTAGAGGGTGTGTTTTACACATTTCGGTCAATTTCAGAAAATTTGATTGCAGTTCCGTTTTGGTGTAATTGCAAGTTTTCTATTTTTATGCTAATGCAAATTTCCATATTCATGAGCAAATCCGTCATGTCATCTCAGGACAACGGAGGAAATCTCCATTGACTTGTGTACAAAAGTTTTTGTCATTTTCAGTGACTTCTTGGTGTTATGATCTGTAACAGTTTACTGAGTTTGTTTAGTATGTCATTTGCAACAATCCCAACAAGTTTGTTTGGGTCAAATGGATCAGTGGGCTACTGTTACTCATACTGTTTGAAATGTAATGTTCTTTCTTTGTTTTTCAACTGTGGGTTCCCTCCATGACTAGCAATAAACAGCGCCCTTGCCAGTCAAGAACATTTTGAAGTACTTAGAGAAAAGGTCACTTCTTTCTGAAATGAAAACAAATTTCAGTTTCGCCCTTTGTCTGCAACACTTTGATCTTCTGATTCGTGTATAAAACAATGGTTGATAATTTTCACTTCACTCTGCTTCACAAAACCTTTATTATCTTTAAGCATATTGTACATGTAAACGTGCCAGTATAAAAAAAGACTACTGGTATTTACACCAAAGAAAATACTGCAGAAAAAAATAAAGTCAAACACAAAGAGGGGTTGTGATGAGTGAGCAAAGCTGGTTCCATCATGCCTGTTTGGGATAAAAAGCTAGGAAACAAAATAGGGATTAATGGTACATGTATTGGGAAAGGGGAACAGACCAAAGTACAAGATGGGGATGGGAGTAGGAATGGAGGAGAGGATTATGGGTAGGATTAGGTGGGGGTGCAGTTGTAAGGAGGGATGGTGGGGCAGGCAAAAAATGGAAGTAGGTGGAAATGGGGGAGAAAAATTTAGATATTAATAATTAATGTTGAGACCATGTGGCTTGATGGTGCAGAGTCATTTATTTTGGTTCAGTTGCAAAATTTGCTCATCTTTAATTTTTTGTTTTTTAAAATCTCTTTTCGAGAAAATACAACAGAAAGCTGTGTTTATGTGTGAACAGAGTATATTTTTGACAATATCCACATATCACAGCATCTACATTTTGTTAGCCTACATGGACATTTTAAATTAAATAAAGAAAAATGTGAAATATTAATTTGATCGTCAAGAAACCTGGTGAACTGTTTGCATTAATTAGTCTTGAATATTAACGACTGCAGGTGCTTTGTCGCGCATGAGCACTAAATGAAAAACCTAATGTACACGCATCCAATGCACTGCAGACATAGTTCGTGCGGCAGGTCACTTGCAGCTCTGCAGACACACTGTACTGTACAGGTACAGTACCCGTGTACATTGTAGCAAATACCACAACCTTTGGAACCTGTGTGTTAGTGATTGTGCATTGATGCCCAACAGAGGGCAGCATTTACAAGTAATGTGAAAGGATTGATCTACATGTACATGTACATATACGGTACCACTACTACATGTACATGTACATGTACATGTATGTGTATGTACATACAGCGTACATGTACATGCATGTAAATTGAGAATGGGCGTGAGGACTGTACAGTATATACAATATTCTGTGTATTTGCATATCATTAACACAATGTTGGCACAATGTTGTACTCGTACAAGTTTACATGTAGATGAGCACACTGTGTGGCTTAGTTGTATAAATAAGAGCACATGCACATGTACAACAAAAAAAAGACCGATCTGCCTTTAACCCCAATATTAGCCGTGAATAAACAGACAATTTTAACCCTACAGCAAATCTTTGGGTTACGAATCATGCACCCAGGTTTAATGCCCAAAATTGCCACTTGACGCTAAGGGCCACTTTTAACAGGCCGGCCTGCTCTGTTAAAATATTAGGCCACCTTGCTACCATTTCCGGCCTTTGTTAAATTATGCCATTTTCAGCTCTATTATATATACTGACCGTTGTCGCACATTATCGACTAATAATGTGCAGCTTTTCAGAGAGCGCCCTGTAGCGGTGAAAATATGTGATAGGTTAACCTGCTAAATTTTTGACTCGTGATCAGTGTTCTCCGCTGGTGAAAAGGTTAATTGTCTGTCTGGGCTGAGCAGCGCCCAGTCACACAGTGAACACCGACTATTAACCCATCCAGTCAGGAATCCCTGTTCGTCGCATGAGGGCGCTGGTCAAAACTTATGCATGCAGCTCTGCAGCTGTCATGGCCGTGATCGGCTGCAGATTGGGTTGCCAATGCGATAAATATGTGCGGTAAGGAAACAATAATGTCGCCAGTGGCCAGCGAATCATGTTTTGCGACTTTACATGTTTTGCGACTTTACATATTTTTGGAATGACTCGGTCGTACTCCTGAAGTGTTTTTAAAGGGGAAAATTGATTAGTTTTGTCCGGGCAGCCAAATGTTTTGTCGGGTGCTAATGGCACCTCTAATGATTTTGTCCAGTCCCGCCGCCTGGACAAAATATGCAAACATTGCAAGCATTTGCAACGTTCGCCAACAACTGGTACTTTGATTTCAGTAGAAGAGTACACAGAGGCACTGTAACCAGTGGCGAACGTTGGCAATGTTTGCGTAAGTAGAATGCAGTCCTGGATGGCCTCCATCTGTACAATTTGCTAGTACTGGCAATTTTGTGACATTTATTCAAATCTTCCTACTTATTATATCTTTACGTGCAGGTGGCAAGACTTACTTCATTACCGGCTTGAAAGAAGACCCATCTGCCAATCCACAACAATCCGACGGCGACGTAGAGACATCTGCAGAGAACCCGGATGAGCCCCTCAACCCCAAACAGAGTACCAGCGAAGAGGAATCACCGACAAGCCACAAAGGAGAGGTGGGGACTTCGTCACAGAACGGCAACCACGCCACTAGCAGCAAGCCCCTGCTAGGGGGAGAACCCAAGACCGATTCTAAGCAGAACAGTCCGGTGTGGAAGCGAAACTCGCCCAGTACACGCAAAGCTACAGCGCAAGAGACTGCAGCGCATGTAAGCACAAGAGATTTTTGCTGTTTTTTCTGTATAGGGCGCTTGCACAGGGGGTCAAAAGTTCACGGTTCGCTTTTGCTTGTCTTCCAGATCATGAGAGAACTATAGAGCCACATGGGGAAATGCACGTGGCTGCTAGCAAAAAAGCACGTGGCTCTATTGTTCTCTTCCGTTCTGGAAGACAAGCAATAGTGACCCGTAACCTTTTGACCCCCTGTGCAAGCGCCCTATACGTTTAACAGAGATTTGAAGGAAATTACGGTACCTCCTGGACTCAACAGATCACCCAATTCTTAGATATGGGCCTACTTCCCACTTGCATTTCTGTCGGAAATGTTGCCTTTTTTAAATAAGTAAATAGATGAAATTACTGCAAAGAGTAATGCACACAAAAATATAGATGGTAGCACTTTAAGACTAACTTAGGCCCGCTCAAACGTCGCGCTTATGCCGTGTCGAATTAAATTAAACTTAATTTTTTTTGGTTTAATTCGACACGGCACAAGCACGACGTTTGAAGCCATTTGGCTCGGCAAAATGAGTTCGACATGGCAGAAGATTTTAGCTCGACAGGGTCTGCCGTGCTAACTCAATTTAGTGCGGCACAAGCACGGCTTGGCTTCAAACGTCGTGCTTCTGCCGTGTCGAATTTAATTCCAGTTCGAAGTTGGTCCGCAATTTTGTTCACAACAAGGAATGCGCTTGCTTGCAGCGCGTATGTGAGTAAAGAAATAACCAACCAACAAACAAGTGCATCAAAATAATAAAATGGCGACGTACAATGGACAGAATGGAAAACGCACGTGCACAACGTCCATGACGTGCACAATACTCATCTGCCATATTGGATGTATTTAAGCTCGACTGGGAGTTTGCAATTAAGTTCGACGTTTGAAGCCACTGCTGTGCTAACGTCGTACCAACGTCGTGCAAAGTTGAATTTATTTCGACACGGCATAAGCGCGACATTTGAAGCGGGCCTTAGATAAATTTAACCATAAGCTTTCGTAGCAATAACTACTTCATAAGATGCAATGAAGATGGGACAATCACATGTAGTTGTTGCTACGGAAGCTTATGCTAAATCTAAGTTAATCTTTAAGGCTCGTCTACACGAGCCAACATTTGTTGGCCAACAAGCTAGCTAGGTCCAACAGACCAACACGTGTCTTAAGATGTCGGCTGACCAAAAGTTGGATGGTGTGGACGTCACTCCAGAGAATGTCCAACAACATCCAACTAGTTGGAACATGTTGGAACATGTTTCTATCGTCCGATTTTGTTGGAGCTTGTTGGAGAAACGGGCTAATAGCAGATTAGAATGCCTGTCACATTATAGGCAGCAGCCAACTGCAGTCGAGATAAGTTTGAACTTGTTAGTTTGCGCGGTTGAGTGCACCCATGTACCGCCCAACAAGTTCCAACTTCATGTTGGTCCTTGTTGGCCAACAAATGTTGGCTCGTGTAAACGGGCCTTCAAAGTGCTACCATCTATATTTTTGTTGTCAACCTACAGACTAACATGGCTGTTCTACTATTTTATTCAGTAATGCACACAGTAACGCATGCTTGGAAAGGCGCGAGTGCTCTGTGCGTAAGCGCAACAGTAGAGGACACTACGTATGTGTGTGTGTGGATAGTTATCTTGCACACTGTTAATGCAAGAAGAGAAAATGTGATTTTTCTACAGAAAAGCAACATTTACAACAAAAGTGGGAAGTAGGCCTACATGTATATATCTATGTTGATTCCAGGAGGTAATTTCAGTTTAATCTTTGTATAATGTGTACGGAAAAAATACCAGATCTTCTGCCAAATTCCACTGTGGGAACCATCTGCTTCAACTGAGGTCAAGTATTAAATGCTCCAGTCACAATGGAGGTGTGATTACCCATGATGCATGTAGTCGTGTAACTTGGGCCGGTCTTGGCCCGTCCGTGGGTATTTTCTGCAATATCAGCCTAGCAGTCGCAATAAAGACCTGTCCCCAACAGGTAGCAAACTTGCAGAAAACTATAAATAGCATGATTGATCGCAAGTCTACTTACATCATACGAGTGTCACGTGACTATACACTACGACTAGTCATGCTACTGGTTGTCATTGGTCATGCGACTAGTCATGCATAGTCGTTCAACTGGTCGTGCACTCCCACGACAAGTTGTGCCACTAGTCATATGACGTCGCGCAATAGGCCGTATTCCTGAACACGTTGGGGCACTGTCAAGTGGCCCGCGCCTATCGCGCATGTTATGTTCGAACACAAATGCACTGTGCGCACACACGTTCGATAACTACCCAAACCGGTTATGGTGATTTGCTATTCAATAACACAGTCGTTTCTAGCAAACATGCTGCCGCTCTCCCTACTTAACAGATATGTTGTCCTTCTAGGCTTCTACATACCATTCTAATCTCCATCGAATGAAGGGGGGTGTGTTCACAACAGGAAAATACTTCGTCGAACCATTGTCGAATCTTCATCAAACGAAGTGATTTCCCTAATGTGAATTGAACTAAGTGATTTGCGTAAGAAAAAGAATGCTGAGCTATATTTTGTGCTCAACAGTGCCTTGAAATTGGGCAGTATGGCTGCTGACAACTGTGCTGCATGACAAGCAAAAGTTTGGAGCAACAAAAGAAGCGCAAAAATGTTCTTCACTTCTTGATTAAAAACAGCACACATAAGCTTTATGCAGTCATGCGTAACGAAGCTGTCATGTGAATATTTCAATGTTAACTTTATTACAAAAGAAATGAACTGAAAATTTGCGTTTGTTTTGTTTGCGACTCATATTTTAAATCCTAAAACAAAAGGTTCTTCATCGTGCTTTTTATTGTCTTTACTCATAGCTGCAGCTCCCTGGTCTTATAAAAGTGGAGAATGGAGCTTTGGGACCGAGTAGAACGCCCTCTGTCCGTGATCTTATCGCCGAGCACTCTAACGATGGTGCCCCGTTGCCCTTTAACATTACCCTCCACAACCAGCCCGAGACCAACACGGATCAAGACTTCGTAGACGGCATCAAGCATGAGGGAACCACGGACTACTTCCACAAACCCCCAATTAACAGTCTGACCTTGACGTTCTACAACAGGAGCATTGAAGCACTCTACCGGGCCCAGTTCAGACAAGACTCGTCCAAGGAACCGCGAAACGTGGAGACAGGACGCAAGAATCGGCGACACTCCTCCGAGACCATCTCCACCGCCAAATACAACACGGTGTTCGACGTAGTGGTTTCATTCACGGTTTATCTGCTTATCTCCATTGGCTGTTTCTTGGTTTTCAAGAAGCAAGTTCATTGGTTGATTATTTTCCCAATCGCCGTTGTGCTTCAGCTCTTGGTGCTGTCAGCCGTCCTGCTGCAAGCATTCAGCAAACGGCGGTCTGGCTTCCACATGGTCCTGTCCGGTTTCTTCCACCACTGGGGACCCAGGAATATCCTCGGAGCCGTTCTAATCTGTCTCCCCGTCCTTGCAATCTACGCCAACTTCCTCTGCGCGTCGGACGAATGGCCCTGCACCAAACAATTCTTCTGCTTTCTAATCGTCGTCGCTTTGCTCCATTTTTGCAATTTCATCCAGCTGAGCTCCTGGATGAAGACCATTTTAGCCTTCCTGTGTGCTGTGGTCATGCTGGTGCTGTTCATTCACGACCCTTGCCAAATGATGGATGCATCGTCCGTGCGGTCGACATTTAACGACTCTTCCACAAACTACGCTGGACAGGACTGCATAGGGGATTGCACCTTTCAGAACGAACTTTCAATTGAAGTTGTCATCGATATAGTCTTGCTCCTAATTCTAGTCCTGTTCCTCAATCGCGAGTTTGAGATCAGTTACAGGTTGAACTTCTACGGCGGTGTCGTCGCAGGGCAAGACAAAGAAAAAATGCAATCCGAGAAGGAGGAAGCCGAGGCATTACTGCACCACATCATCCCGGTTTTCGTCACCGAACAGATGCGCAACACTTCAAAGTTCTCGCAGAACCACGAGAACGTCGCCGTCATCTTCTGCAGCATAGTCAACTTCATCGACTTCTACGAAGAGGCTTACCAGGATGGGAAAGAATGCATCCGCGTTCTGCATGAACTCATCAGCGACTTTGACAACTTGCTAAGCATGGAGGAGTTTAAGTCGGTGGAGAAGATTAAAACCATCGGGCCGACGTACATGGCTGCGTGCGGCCTTCATCCGCCATCACCGGAGGACAACGGCAATCCTGCGAAAAGCCTGATCACCATGATGGAATTTGCCAACGAGATGATGAAACAAGTCAAAGTCTTCAATGACGAGATTCTTAGCATCACGAGCGGCGCATTTGAGTTCATCCCCCGCATTGGCTATAATCACGGACAGCTGACCTCTGGTGTCATCGGCACCACAAAACTCTTGTACGACATTTGGGGTGACACGGTTAACGTTGCAAGCCGAATGGATTCCACTGGTCCCGCTGGCAATATCCAGGTTACAGAACACTCAAAAAAAGCCCTGGAACGGTACTATATATTTGAATATAGAGGACCTGTTAAAGTTCGTGGCAAGGGGGACATGATAACGTACCTTTGCAAAGGAAAGAGAGAAACCCCTTTGTTAACTGAAGAGTGTAACTCTGTTCCCACGAGCAACAGTGGTCCGCATAGCCCAACAAAAGAAGCACAACATGTACCATCGTCCTGAATGCTTTGACGATATAACAGTAGCGTAGTTAGAGATTAATTCTTCTTGAAAATAGACATTGCTAAGATAGCAAGTCTGTGTAAAAATATATATGTTTGTGGGGATTAATGACTTGGCAGTTGGTGCCTATATGTGTCTCTTAAAGCCCTTCTTTTGGCTTTACTTATAATAAGAAAACTACAGGTTTGTTACACAGGTATATTATCTGTGCGCATAGGCCATTTCAAACCACAAATTTTCAGGGTTGGCCAAAGTTATTGGCTTTTTGAGATATCAGTGGAAAAAAATGTTCAGTGTAAAAGCATCAATATATAAAACTTTGCCTCTGTGTCAAAGCTTCATAAATGATGACATTTTACTTCATAAAAGTAAATACACACTGAGCCTTGTCGCGCGTAGATGTGACGCGCGTTGCTTTGAGAAAAATATGTGGAGGAAATTTGGAGTGAAAAAACGTATTGAAAAACCACAGAATTACAAAAACACTTTCCGCCAAAGTTATGTGATTTTCAGCATGTTGTTTCAATCCAAATCGAAAAGGTTCAGTGTGAATCCACCATAACTTCCTGTCGGTGGATGTTTCTTAATTTTTTTTACCAGTATCTCGAGTAAAAATAACTTTGGTTAGCCAAGGAAAGATTTTACGTGAAGTAGATTTCAAGATTAAATCAATCATGAGTGCATACGGCAGCAAGTCAAATCGGACCCGCATCGCGTCAAACCCACTCTAAGATCTGGACTTGGACTCGGACCCGGTCTTGGTTCAATATGGTTCGGATCTGACTTGGCTTTGGTCCGATTTAGTCTTATCGGACGCAATCTGGGTCCGACATAGTTCAGGTCCAAATATTTTATGAGTTGCACTTGTTGAGCACAATGTCTTTTGTTTGTTGGGTATAATTCTCCTTTAACCCTTTGAACACTAAATGTCGCATTTGTGACTTCCCCGTGAACAAGGAATAACCCGATGAGCCACTATTGTGACTTTTGAGTGACGTCTTCATAACCGGTTGACAAACCGGTGTCATTGCGCATAAATAATTTAGGGTTCAAAGGGTTAAAGGGCCCCTGAAATGCTCAATAACTTTATGCACAGTTTTTGCTGCATATGAAAGATTACTTGTGTAGAAAGACAATACTACTGTTCATTTTGATGCCCCATGAATAAAAAGTGGCATTTTTCAACTTTGAAAATTTCTACACATAAACTCACAGACAGAGGGCACTGTTTGGGGCATGTCACTTTAGGAACACACAGCAGAAAAGCAAAGAAAAAACATAAGACTTCAAACTGGAATTGTGGAAAAATGCTGCAGTTTCCAGCCTTAGTTTTTTTTCATGGTTTGCAACAGGCAACATGTAAAACAAACCTAAACCGTCATGGGTTACAAAAGTTTCAGCAAGTTGGAGAAAATTGTGGAAACTTTGTGCTTAGTTGAATGAGATTTTCCTGTGTTTTCCTAAAGTGACATCACCACTTTACTCATGCATATGTAAATTTTCATTAGCATAAAAATCAAAAACCTTGATTTTAACCCCTCAAACAACTTTCAAGTAGGGTTTTTATGATTGTAAATTAATGGACTAGTTCCATAGCACAGATTTCATTGATAAAAACACCATTTCAGGGGCCCTTTAAGAGTAGCTTCAAGAGATAGTAACTATAAGAGATTCTACTCGTAACTTAAACAACTTTCACACACGAATAACTTATCAAGCTTCTGTTGACAACTTATTCGGATCCTCAATTCTGACAAATCACATAATCACTAATGATGCTTTGTATTAGTAGATTGTGCACTAACAACTTTTTGCATTAGTTTATGTACACAGGTGAGGAATATGTCCCAGCTGATGGAATTTTGACAGTGCTTCATCTACCTGTACAACAACCTACCCTCCCCAACCAGTTTGAGAAAGAGGTAGTCTTATGAAAACATTTTTTAAAAGCCTCGACTTGGATGAGACGTGTTGCTCCTGGAAGAGGATTGGAAGTGTAGTGGTGGATGAGACAGTTAACGCACTGGTATCCACAGCCTGGCAGAGTGTATGTGCTGATCCACAACCACCAGGCCGTGGATTGGGGACACTGATCCACGGCCTAGTGGTGGATAGGGACTCTGATCCACACCAGCAGTGGACTGAAAGAACTGATCTACGGCCTGCAGTGGAGTGGTAGAACCAATCCACAACCTAGTGGTAAATCAGTGTTTCCACCTGGGTGGGGGGGGGGGGGGGGGGGGGGTGGGGGTGGGGGGGGGGGGGGGGGGGGGGGGGGGTGGGGGGGGGGGGGGGGTGGGGGGGGGGTGGGTGTGTTTAACACAAATTTGCTCAGCAGTACAAAATTTATTTGCTTTATTTTGCAAAAACGGGTTTGTCGGCCTAAATCGTACGTGGTGTGTATCGACTGGTATTCTGTTATTGCTGCTAACAGAAGTTGACATACAATTTTGGCTGGTAACCCATTTTACAAAACAAATAAATAATTTTGTGCCATGAAAGTGGGTTAGAAGCCTTTGCTGGACTGTAATAGACTACTAAAGTGTGATGTCAGTTGCCAGGGTGACTGGCTCTAAACTAAAAATGCAGAAAAACAGTTCACTAGTTTTAGTGTACACTCAATAACCTTGGCAATGCCCAAAGGGTGACGTTTTCATTTTAGTACTGTATGGCTGGTTTCTAAGTAAACTAACCAGTACAGGCCGGGGCGTCGATTTCATGCATTGTAAGTGCTCAAATCCATCACAACTCAATTACAAGTTGTGGGCAAAACTGCTACACAATCTTTGGGGAGAACCATTTGCTAAGTTGTGATTATCCATTTGTTTCAGTAGTCGTAACTTTGTGACTAGTTCATCAGTTGTTATACACTACTTTTGCAGTGGTTTCCGCGCCCCCACTAAGTTCGTCCGCTGAACTTGGCAGGATTTTCTGCGAAGCCAATCAGCACACTGCTTACAAGTCGTCAGGATTGTTGCACGGATAGCCAATCACAATCGGGTATTGCGCCGCGCCTCCTAGTTCATGCATATGCATACACTGCGTTGCTCAACATAAATTATTTCTTCCAAATCGCGACCGTTTTTTTTTTCCAACCCGAAATTGATGTTATTCTATCTGATTTACACCTTCTGAGGGATGTAGAGTGATCATGAGGAGGGATTAGTGATGTCTGTGAAACAACTACTTATTGTGTAAAGCCACACTGACAACAACCCGGACGAAATGATAGTGCAGTCGACGCGACTGGGCAAAACAACGTGCTGAGTGTTGTACGTGGGCGCAGCCATGTTTACTGTGTCAGGTGACGGTATCTGGCCAATCAAGGCAACTGTCATCCAGGCCTGGTCTTGGGTGACGTCACACACGCGCTTTGCAGAAAACCGTGGTTGGAGCGGACGAACTTAGTGGGGCGCGGAAACCACTGCGAAAGAAGTGTACAGTTGTTAGAACTCGTTGCAAATTATTTCTTTGGGAAATCGACCCCAGAGAGTTTAATGTGTGAATTAATCGAAACAGAGATTTAATTGTGTGAAATATATTCTGGTTGGAATCCAGTTGTATACATTTCCCCCCGTTTTTCTTGTTGAAGGAAATGGATTGTATATAAATGTATATACCGGTATTTTCAAATTGTAGAGAATGCTTGTGCATAGACCGATTGCCTCTTGCCGTCGCACATGACGGCTGGAGCGGTAAACCGCCCCCAGCGAATTTGCTACATACTTTGAGCGAGATTTTCCTCTCCAGAAATATCGTTCCTCCATTGCCGTTTCAAAAAACATGGCGGTGGCCTTCTGGGCGTGTTGTAATGCATTGGGCGCTAATGCTACCGGCCAAGAGGCGACGATCATTCTGCAAGTTCCAGAAATATCGTTCCTCCATTGCCATTTCAAAAAACATGGCGGTGGCCTTCCGGGCGTGTTGTAATGCATTTTGCGCTAATGCAATGCGCCCAAAAAAGTCCAGCCGTTGGGGGCGATTTACCGCTCTGGCCATCATGTGTGACGGCCAGAGCTAGAGGCATTCAGGCTAGCTTGTGCAGTGTTATGGAATGTGCTTTGGTCCTGTCTCTGTAGCTCTATAAATGTGGGAAGGTATGACATATGTATTCAGATTTTAAATTATTTTTAAGTGCCTCTAAAAATGCATCTAAATGAATGTTGCCACATTCACTTGGGTTGGTTTGTATAGTACATGTATGTGTGTGCTTTTAAAGTTAACAATTTGTGCCAAGTTGTGCATATTTTGCAGTCGAATTGTGAAAAAAAATTGTAACAGTGTTAACTAAACTCTTGTAATATAAATTGCTAATTTTCAAGTGTAATTACATTATGAATGTAACTATTTCTGAAAATTAGAAACCTGTGCAAAAATCTTGACGTGTATTGTGATTCTGACGCTAAATTATGTGGTTCGTCGTTTTCATTATAAAAACTAAAAATTAAACAAAAAATTAAAATAAAAAAAATAAGGCAGTTTCTTGCATCAAATTCACATTGACTGTTTTACAAGTGACAATTTTAGTATTATTATTATTATTATTATTTCTTTCTGGTATTCATACCAAGGATTCCTCAATAGTGCTCATCATGCACTGTCACTCGTAAGCGTGAGGAAACCCATGAAGAATTATAATTATAAATGGCCAGAGACACCGGGGAATCCCCTTGCTCTTTACGAAAGAATGCTCTGGGATCTTTAGAGTGCGTTACCAATTACCTAACACACTGGACCAACGGCTTTACATCCCTTCCGAAGGATGGAGCAGGTGTGGTTGAGTGCCTTGCCCAAGGGCACAGGTACCGCAGCCGGATTCGAACCCGCAACCTCAAGTTTTCACCCATGATTGCGAGTCAATGGCCCTAACCACTCGGCCACGGTACCCCAGTATGTGTCTGTACTAAAATATGTGAAAATAGATAACTTGTAAACGGCCAAAACAGCCATAAGATTCACTGGATAGTATTTTGTTTCAAACATTTCTGGTTGTTAAAAAGATCGAGTCTGTCTTAAAATTATCCAAAAATCACATGTATTTCCAAACAATGCTAAGAATTTGTTCAAGAATGTTTCAACAAGTATCACTATTTTTGTTTTGTTTTTGAAATCATGATCTGCCAAAATTGTGTAGTTTTCCAATTAAAAATGTATATACATGTGTGAAATGATAATGCTAAAGGCCTAGAATTTTATAGGGCAATATTTAAAAGTAAAAATAACATTTTTTTATGAAATGTATTGTCATTTGTATTAATTAATTAATTTTGTGCCGTGCTTCCATTCAGTTTACATTCTGTTTAAAGCCACCTTGTTTTTAGTGCGGCGTATCTAAAAAAAAAAAGTCAACTACAATGTCCACTAGGAGCAAGTTCAATACACGACAATAGTTAACTATATTTCAAACTGAATGCTTGGTTAGTAAATGATGGTTAGGAATGTCTGGTCAACCATTTGGAACCAACCCACAGGGCACGGTCGTACTGGTCACTGGTACCCATCAGGCATTGAGTTGGTACAGCGATTTTCACAGAACCGATTGACAAACCCAAGGTGTTCAACTGATGTTTGAGCAGTGGTTAACTCTTGTCGTGAATTAAAGAAAGACATTATTAGAGACAAACCAAAATTAAGTTTTTCCTGATCTATGAAGTACACGTACCACCGTAGATAAAAATTATCACAAACTGACACTACTCACAATAAGTTAGGGATATTGTGGGTACGTGTACGCAATTTTTTTAATTAAAGGTATGCATTCAGCTTGAATAATTTTGTATATGATTAGACAATTGTATCTGCATGATAGACACACCTTGTCACAGGAATAGGTGAAAACAGTCATTTGAAAAAAAATCCAGAATTGAAACACAAATATCCCTAACTTTTTGTGAGTAGTGTAATATATGATATGATGTTCATAATTTGATCGTTTTTCTGATAGTTTTTCCTTTCTAAAATTATGCAAAGAATTTAGTACCCGACCATTACTAATTGTTCCCTATAATGATTTGTCCGCCATCTGGTGTAAAATTTAGCAGTGATAAAATATGAACTGTTACTGGGGAAAACCTCATCTGCAGTCAATTTCACAAAAAGGTGTATAGCTTGCGCAATTTTGAAAATGGCTTGTGTGGACTTATTCAGTTGTGTAATGTTTTGTGAAATCGGTCGCTGGTCTCGTACGTTTTGACCACAAAATGCCATAGTCCACAGTGTGCACCATGGCATTTTGAAAGCTAATTTCTAGTCTTCATCCGTCAATGAAACCTGATGACCATTATTCAGTTAGCACAATGAATACCGACATTTACATTTTGGACACAAAGGCTAATAATATTCCCAGGTAAGAAAATTTGCAGACATCCACTACGGGAGGGTAGGTCCTGTCATTTTTAGATTTATTTCAAGTCTGAGATCGCGTATACTTCACCAATTATGGGAAGTACTCTATGCATAACTGGTACATTATACACTAAGTCAGACTTGAAATAAATCAAAAAGGACCTGGATGTCTGCAAAATTTCCTACCGGTACCCCCTGATACTCTTAGGGTTTTTTGGGGGGTCTTTTTTTTCCTACATGTACATCAATCTTCTGTCTCCAACTTTGTGATTAGTCACGAAAATGCGGTGTGCACTTTACCTCTTAAATAATATTGAGATGATATTTTGTATGAAATCCATGCTTAAAGTTGTTGTGATATATCTAATATTGTGAAACTGATTTGAAATACTTTATTTTGGCATGCATGCTTTTTTACCGATTGTTTTGATAGCCCCTTAAATTTGAAATAGCTTTTTGCTCCTGAGTAAGAAACAATTAGGAATATGTACACTGATCAGTATTTTGAAATAAAATTCACAGCAAACTTATATTCATTATTCAGTCTTTGATATGTGCAACAAAAAAATATTAAAATGGTTGTTAACTACTAATGGGAACTGGCTTAATCCAATTAAAGTAGCTGAAGTATTTTATTGGAGAAGGCCTATAACTTTTATATAAGTTAAGAGTTAGATATGTGTATATTTGGTGGTGATCGCCATTAGTAACTAAAAATTACTAACTTCTAAAAGAAAAGAAAAATCAGATAAAAGAAATTATAGGTAGCGGCAAAGGTACTAGCCATTATTTTATAGTACAGGAATACTACAGTATAATTTGTAATTACCCAAAGGTATTTGTGTAGAAAAAATTACCAATGTGATCCAAATTTTGAACCCAACTTTGAGAGATATTACCTTAGAGATTTTCGTACATTAGTTAAGATTGAAAAATGTGTGAAATAAAGGTTAAAGAAATAGCTTTTGGTTTTGCAAAAATGTATTTTGGGAGTGTGAAGATCTCCAAATAAATTTTCCCCAAAACAGTATTTATTGCATGGTCCATTATGAGAATGTCAATTAAAGGAGCTTCTTCAGAGTTTTTTTTTTTTTTTCCAGAGAATGGATTTCGTTCTAACCAAACAATCGTGTAAAATACCTCCCCAAAATACTATGGGAAGAAAACAAGAAATTTGCAATCTCTAAAACATTGGTGGTTTTTGATGATATCCTTGAAAATACACGGATTGAGAGCGCGACATTTCAGAATGGTAATGATAAAAATATGACATTTATATTAAAATCTGTACAACCAACGGAAAAAATGGGAGGCTCCTTTAATTGATTTTTATGTTGATGTAACTTCAATATTCATGATGAGCAAAGATGTGATGTCACATTAGGCACTTATATGAATGAATTGGTTTGTGCACAAATATTCTTACTATTAATTCAGTTTGATTAATGATTTTTAATGATTTTTCCCGACAGCCATGATGTTTAGAGCCAATTACCATGGCAACCACGTCACACTTCGGCTGTCTATAATCCTGCATCTAAAACGAAGAATAAACCTGAATTGGTTGACCATTTCAGGATCAATATGCAAAATTTGCTGTCAAGTTTTTATAGTGTATGTACATTAATTCAGTTGCGCGCCCACCCACCCCCCCCCCCCCCCCCCACCTTCCCCCTCGCACCCCTCTCACACACCCACCCCTGCCCCACACCCCCTCCCACCCCTACCCCACACACCCCTCCCACACACACCCCTCCCACCCCTACCCCACACACCCCTCCCCCCACCCCCTCCCAAAAAAAACCCATTGATTTTAGACTCCTGACTCTCTCCTTAATTTTCCATAGATCTGCTTCTCTATAGACCTAATTTACGTGTTTGAACAGTTAGATTGTCCCCTAAATAAGTT